>APFE031176044.1:0-14837 GCA_000404065.3 Pinus taeda
ATTCATATTGGTGCTTTTTTGTTTGCTTTTTGTTTGGTATATATATGTTTGTGATTTTGAAAATGTTTTATGTATTTACGTTGATATTTTGAATTGAAATTGTACCATATTTCTTTGTTCATTTTCAATTGTGCGTGTGTGTGTGGGTCAGTGCAGTGGTGTGTTTGTCTGTTTGAAATCGAATATATATGTGAGTGGTTTTGAGAATGATTATTTTCTTTTCTATTTCAACACAAAATTGTATATTGTGTGTTTTCTTATTTGGAGTTGTATTTTGTATTTTTATTTAATTCAAATTCCATATGTATGTGAATGGTTGTATGAATGTTTATTTATGAATATGTGTATGTAATTTGAAATTGTATTCATGTGTTTGTTGTATTGAATTACGAATTTGAATGTATATGCATAATGTAGAGATTAATTTGTATATTGTGTGATTGTTTATTTGAACTTGTACTCTATATGTTTCTTTATTTCAAATTACATATATATGTGTGTGAATGTTTATTTATGAATATTTGTATTGCATGTGGGTTGAAATTGCAATTGTGTGTTTGTTGACTGAATTGTGATTGTCATTAATTTCAAAACATAAATTTGAATTTGTATATAAAATGTATGTTTTACTTTGTATATTGTGTGTTTTTGTATTTGGAATTGTAAAATATGTTTTCTTCTATTTGAATTTGTATTTTGTGTCTAATATTTAAAAATTGAAAATTGTATATTTCCTTATTTAAATTTAAATTTTGTGTGTTGTTTGAAATTGTAAACATGTGTTTTTGTTGTATTGAATTATGAATTTTAATGTGTATGCGTAGTAAAGATTTTAATTTGGATATTGTGAGATTATTTTTTCTTAAAGTTGCACAAGCATATTTGAGTGTTTTCTTTTATTTACTTGAAATTGTATGATACTTAATTAGTTATTTGAAAGTGTATGTTGTGTGTTTAGTTGAATTTGTGTATTGTGTGTTTGTTTATTTGAACATGTACTTTGTATATTGTGCGTTTGCTTATTTAATATTTGAGTGTTTATTTTTGTATTGACTCAAAATTGTCTGATTTGTGTTTCCTTATTTGGAATTGTAAAGTATATGTTCTTCTATTTGAATTTGTATTTTGTGTCTAATATTTAAAAATTCAGAAAAAAATGTTTATTTCCTTATTTAAATTTGAGTTTTGTGTGTTGTTTGATGTTGTAATCATGTGTTTTTGTTGTATTGAATTATGAGTTTGAATGTGTATGCATAATGCATATTTTAATTTGTATATTGTGTTTTTATTTTTTCTTAAAGTTGCATAAGCATGTCTGAGTGTTTTCTTTTATTGACTTCAAATTGTGTGATGCACAATTAGTTATTTGAAATTGTATGTTGTTTGTTAAGTTGAATTTGTATATTGAGTGTTTATTTATTTTAAATTGTACTCCGTATCTCTTTTTATTTGAAATTCAATATATATGTGTGAGTGACTGTGTGGATATTTACTTATGAATATTTGTATTATATGTGTCTTGAAATTGTGATCATGTGTTTATTGTATTGAATTGTGATTGTAATAATTTCACAACCTAAATTTGACTTTGTATATAAAATGTATGTTTTATTCTGTATAGTGTGTGTTTGTTTATTTAATATTTGAGTGTTAGTTTTTGTATTGACTTGAAATTGTCTGATGTGTGTTTCCTTATTTGGAATTGTAAAACATGTGTTTTCCTATTTGAATTTGTATTTTGTGCCTAATATTTAAAAATTCAAAATTATATATTTCCTCATTTAAATTTGAATTTTGTGCATTGTTTGAAATTGTAATCATGTTTTTGTTGTCTTAAATATGAATTTGAGTCTGTACTCATAATGTATATTTTAATTTATATATTGTGTGTTTGTTTGTTTGAACTTGTACTCTTTATGTTTCTTTATTTGAAATTGCACACACACACATACAAATATATATATATATATATATATATATATATACACACACACACACACACACACATGTGTGTGTGTGGGGACGTTAATTTACGAAAATGTGTATTGTATGTGTTTTGAAATTTCAATTGTGGGTTTGTTGTATTGAACTATGATTGTAATTAATTTCTCAACCTAAATTTGAGTTTGTATATAAAATGTATGTTTTACTTTGTATATTGTGTGTTTTTTTATTTAATATTTGAGTGTTTGTTTTTGTATTGACTTGACATTGTATGATGTGTGTTTCCTTATTTGGAATTGTAAAATATGTGTTTTTTCTTATTTATTTGAATTTGTATTTTGTGTTTAATATTTAAAAATTTAAAATTGTATATATCTTCATCTAAGTTTTAATTTTGTGTGTTGTTTGAAATTGCATATAAAAATGAGAATGTTTTGTTAATGTATGTGCTTACATTTTATATTCCATTGCATTTGAAATTGCATATAAAAGTGACAATTGTTTTGTCAATGTCTGCTGGTTAATGTATGTGTTTACATTTTATATTCCACTGCATTTGAAATTGCTCAAGTAGGTCTACTAACTATCTTGTCAATATATGCGTGTGTTTTGTCAATAAATGATTAGATTAAGTCTCATAGTTTATTGTATTCTATTTTAATGTTTATTTATTATATTGAATTTTACTTATAATTCAAGATTTGTAATTTTTCTGCTTGTTTTTAAAAATGTATTTGGTAATTTTTTATTTTCTGCATAATTTCAACATTTTTTTTTGGCATTTTCCATTGTAGCATTAAAAATTTAATTGGAACATTTACAAAAAATCATAAGTAGAAATTATTTTTAATAAATATTAGTGCTACAACAATAATTATTTAACATATTAAATTAATAGAATTAAATCGTCTCCACATGTTGATATATAAAAAAACCCCATATAAACAATGTAATGTTTTCGTGGGCATATAAGATTCCACCTTCGTGTGGTTGACCCTATTAGTAGAGATTATAATCACGAAGCAAAGAGGAGCTCTTTTAATTGTTATCAAAATAATTTTTAAAATAGTATAGATCTTAGCCATTATAAAGTATAAAATTTCAAACAAATGAAAATGAATCATTCACTACATTAAGAAAATATTAATTCAATAAAACCTTTTCATGAATAAATGACCCTATTAGTAGAGATTATAATCACGAAGCAAAGAGGAGCTCTTTTAATTGTTATCAAAATAATTTTTTAAATAGTATAGATCTTAGCCATTATAAAGTATAAAATTTCAAACAAATGAAAATGAATCATTCACTACATTAAGAAAATATTAATTCAATAAGACCTTTTCATGAATAAATTGACGAAAGCTTATTTTAAGGAAAGAAGGTGGTGATCCCACCAATGCTAGTAGCTTTACACTTGAAGAGAAATGTTACCAATCAATGCCTCATTTTAGTCCTCATCCCTAGCACTATATGGTCTTCCAATTGAATTGGTATAAGTCATTTTAAGAGAAAAACATTATTCACTACATTTACTTTTAATCACTTGATACAATGTGTTTAGATTGTTTCAACATACACAATTCAAACATACAATTATCACAATCAATTTAATGTATACACTATTAGTAATTATTCTTCATATCTAATAAAATATATATACATATATATAACAAGAATGATGAAATTTTAATGTATAAGAACATTTTGTCCAATGTAAAACATATCCTTTATAAATAATATGATTTATAAAATGTAAATCCACTACATTAAATTAGCTATTTGTTGCCTATTAAATTAATAATATAATAAAAATGAAAGACCTAATTATTCTTCCTATGTCCAATAAAAAAATAACAAAACTATGTCATTTTAGTGTATAATTGCATTTGATCCAGCCTAATTTGTAAAGTAGTACATACACAATGTTTAATAAAGGAAATAAATAAAAATGAAAGACATATATATTCCTAAAATGTCTAATGAAAAAAAAGACAAAAAAAAAGACTTTTTGTCGAACATGAAATATCACACTCTAAGAAATATAATTTTTAGAATGGTACATAAACCATATTCAATGGAGTTTTTCCCTCTTATTAAATTTGCTATATAATAAAAATGAAAGACAAATTGAAATAACAAAGCAATGTTTCGAGTGTCATAGAATTCTACTAATAGAATCCCATTAGTGGGAAAATTGTTCTTCCATTCAAGTTTAGAGTTGACTCCATCTTAGGCTCTGCTTAGCACATAAAGAAAAATATAATTTATTTAAATAATATAATTTAACATTCATATAGGTTTTTCTGAGTTTCTTCCAATAATTATGCAACATAAAGTAGTATTTATCAAATATTTTTCATTTTGAACAACAATATCCAAAATACATATATGCATGCTGATAACACATTCAAATTACCCTTAACATGAAAATGAAAATGATCTCAAATGAAAATGGCATACAAGATGACACTTACAAAAGATTATTTTTCCCATTCTCATGCAAAAAAATAATTTTTTGGCCCTTTGGGTAATTCTAAAACCATCTTATGAGAGTTACATATTTGGCTTGAAACCTTGTATTTGTTGTAAGATTTTTATCAAAATGGGAGGTTTATAGATTGAACGGATTTAATTGCTAAGGACATGTGCTTCCTCATATGAGACCACATGTTTAAATCTAGAGGGGGAGTTTGTACACCTTCAGAGATTTTGGGAATCAATTTGTGATGCAAAGGTAGGTCCTTTGTCACACAAACAAGGTGATATCATACTTCAATTTGGTGTCTAGTCTTGACCATGACCTTCAAATTAGATTATTATTATTATTATTATTTATATGGCCACTACTAAATAGACATTCTCTCTAAATATTTGTTTCACATGGTAATGACTTACCTTTGAATATTGAATTTCCAACAAATTAAAATGAATCATTCACTACATTATTCTATAAAAAATACTAATTCAATCAAACCTTTTCATGAATAGATTGACCAAAGCTTCCTTTCAGAAAAATAGATGGTGACCCCACCCCTTTTAGTATCTTTACACTTGAGGAGAAATCTTACCAATCAATGCCTTATTTTAATCCTCATCCCTAGCACTACATGGCTTTCCAATTGAATTGGTATACATCACTTTAAGAGAGAAACATTATTCACTACATTTACTATTAAGCACTTGATACAGTGTGTTTGCAATCTTTCAACATACACAATGAAAACACATAAGTATCATAATCAATTTCATGTAAACACTCATCTACCACACACACACACACACACACACACACACATATATATATATAAAGAAATATGAAATTATATTGTCTAAGAACAATTTGTCGAATGTAAAAAATATCCTTTATAGGTAATATAATTTATAAAATGGTACACCAGTTATATTAAATTAACTATTTGTTGCATATTAAATTAATAATATAATAAAAATTAAGTACTAAATTATTCTTCATGTGTCCAATTAAGAACGATAACAGAATTGTGCCATATTAATCTATAATGGAATTTTATCCAACATAATTTGTAAAATACTATATACACAATGTTAAATAAAACCAATATAATAGAAATGAAAGATATACTTATTCTTCACATGTCGAATGAAAAAAAATGACATTTTGTCCAACAAGAAATATGACACTGTAACAAATGTAGTTTGTAGAATGGTACATACACCATATTCAATTGAGTTTTTTCCCTCATACTAAATTGACTATATAATAAAACTGAAAGACAAATCGAAATAACAAAGAAATGTTTCCACATAAGTTGGTAGGTCCATATAAGCTCTATCGATTCCAATGTCATACAATTCTGCTAATAGAATCCCACTAGTTGGAAAATTATTCTTCCATTCAACTTTAGAGTTGACACCATCTTAGTCTCTTCCTAGCCTGTATAAAAAAAATATAATTTATTTAAATGAAATAATTTAACTTTCATATAGGGGTTTCTCATGTCCTTTAAATAATTTTGCAACATAAAAAAAATTAGTATTTATCAAATATTTTGCATTTTGAATAATATCCAAAACACATATATGCATGGTTATAATACGTGCACATTACCCTTGACATGAAAACGAAAATGATCTCCAACCAACCAACCAATAAGCTTACAGGCTGGGCATTGATATGCCTGCTCGCGAGTGGATATAATAAAAAGGAATTTTCATTCCAACAGGTAGTGGTGGTCTGATGGCGGAGATGTGTGTTGTATTGAACTATGCATAGAAACACAAATCAATGGAACTATGAATATGTGGAACTTGACAACAAAACCTTGAACTAGGGGCATAACCCTGACCCTTTAGAACCTTAAGTGTGGAACCTTAACGTAGGAGGAGTATTTTTGGAATTTGAAAGATTCCTTGGAGGCTTGGATTTAATAGTGTCAAAATGGGGACAATTCTATAATCATATGAATCGGTTTTTCATAAGGATCGTGATGACATAATTTGGTTTTTCATTTCAGTAGTAGATTTTCATGCCATCGTCATTTTTGGAAGTATAATGATATATTATGGCCTTTTTTTTTGCAGCGAAGGTATGGAGGTGGGAATGGAGTCAAGTTTGTACTCATTTGAAGTGATTTTTCACAAGGATCGCGATGACATAGTATTTTTTGGAATTTGAGTATCTAATTTTAAGGCCATCATCAAATTGGGAGGCGTAATGATGCATTATGGCCTTTAACTTGTTTTTCCTTCATTGAAAGGATCAATCTAAATTTTTAGGTTCTGATGATCTTTGTATGTTGCAGCATGGAAGAAAGATCTAGATACTTGAAAGAAATTCATCACTTTAGCCTTTGCATGAAAACCAAGGTGGTATAGTGCTGAAAGAGGGGCACATTGACACATCATCATAAAGTAGTCATGTATACAAAATTTAATATCATATTTGGAGAATATTATGATGATTATGAGTATGATTTGAATTTGACCAGTGGATTCAAGAGGAATTATTTTTAGTTATGTGAGAGTCTCTATTTTATGCCACTTTTGCGAGAAGTAATTTATTTTTCTTATCAAAAGAGAACTTCTTAGTCAGTGAGAGTTATTTGTAGGAGAACGTCTCTTTATAGGAGAGATATTTCCCACAAGATGAGAGATCCCTCCTTGTGCTGATGAAGATCTACCATGTATTCATTATCTTTTGTTGAGATCAATGAAGTGGCCTCCCGACTATTGATGGAGGGCCTACCGATGTAATCCAGACTGGGGGAAATTGATGGCGAGGATGCAGGCATTAGGGATAATCTCTCTAATTTGACAGCAATCTCCTGAATCTCTGCTTCAATTTCCTTTGAACTGGCTTCAGGAGTATCAGTCATTAACTGATAGCTTCGCTCCTTTTTTATAGAGCCACAACCTTTCTAACTTATAAAATCAAGGCAACAAACTTAAAAATTTTATGCATGCTTTACAAGGGAATTATACATTATTATTATTGACAAATAATACCCGGAAAAGTAACTCTGAGATATATATTACAATTCCAAAAACAGATCAAGTACTGACACTTAATTGAGATGAGCGTACAAAAGGCTTGTCCATCCATCGAATATTGCACCCATGGGCTTCCAACATCTCAATCACAACTCGTGGTAATTTGTACTTTAAGGATTGAATAAGCTTGAGTTTCTTCGAACTCTTGCAAGCCAGCAGAGCGGACATGAAACCATTGATCGTTACATTCCTCAAATAAACTAGCTTTATGTTCTGTAAGCATCTAAGACTCGCCAATGTTAACAACCCAACATCTGAGATTGAGAAATATGAGACATTCACCTATCGCAGATTTTGACATGACCTGACTACAGCCAATATTCCAACATCATCAACACCATAGCGCCTTTTCATATCCAATTCAATGATACGCTACATCCTAAAGCGATTGCAGAAAGACCAGCAGAGGAAATCCCAGAACAACCTCGATTTCAAGGTGGTGAAGTTTTTGCATTTGAGCGAGAGATGTCAGACCATTATCAGTGACATGTATGCAATAAGAAATATTAATACTCTTTAACCTTGGGCAACCATTGGCAACTGCTGCTAATTTGAGTATCTAATTTTCAGGCCATCGTCAAATTGGGAGGCATAATGATGCATTATGGCCTTTCACTTGTTTTTCCTTCAGTGAAAGGATCAATCTAGATTTTTAGGTTCAAATGATCTTTGTATGATGTAGCATGGAAGAAATATCTAGATACTTGAAAAAAATTTGTCGCTTTAGCCTTTGCATGAAAACCAAGGTGGTATAGTGCTGAAAGAGGGGCACATTGACACTTCATCATAAAGTAGTCATGTTTACATTATTTGATATCATATTTGTGAGAATATTATGATGATTATCAGTATGATTTGAGTTTGACCAGTAGATTCAAGAGGACTTATTCTTAGTTATGTGAGAGTCTCTATTTTATGCCACTTTTGTGACAAGTAATTTATTTTTCTTATCTAAATAGAACTTCTTAGTCAGTGAGAGTTATTTGTAGGAGAACGTCTCTTTATAGGAGAGATATTGCCCACAAGATGAGAGATCCCTCCTTGTGTTGATGAAGATCTACCATGTATTCATTATCTTTTGTTGAGAACAATGAAGCGGCCTCCCGACTATTGATCGAGGGTCTGGAGACGTAGTCCAGACTGGGGGAAATCCATTATCATGTCTTGTATTATACTTTTTTCTTATTAAACACTTCTTGATTATGTTGATGGATTGGTGAAAATTTGTTTAAAGTATGTTCTTTCTCATGTTTCACAAGAAAATATAAGTGTTAGTAAGGTCATTCAATGAATATTTTTGTTTAAGAAAGTATTCTAAAAAATATTAAGATCAAGTGGTATGAAAGCGGTTTGACCTTTTTTCTAGGGATTGGGAATGTCATCATGGGCAAAGGGTTGGAGTGAGAAGTACTTCAAGAGTTGGAATAGATTAACCATTGCATTTAAGAAGATAATGGAGAGCTTAGAAGGCCCCTACAAGATGTCAAGGAAGAGAAATGGAAATTGAGGCTCATGTTGGAGCAAGTTGTGGAGGAACAATTGGGAGAATGTTCCACTACAAAAGGATATTTGGCCAAATAAGATGACCAACTATCATCAACAGATTTAAAGGTAAAATAAACTACTAGCTCTCATGATGTGATTTCTATTCGAAGCACTGAGAAACCTATTTCAGGGATCGACGTGAAACTTCTCAACAAGACGGGTTATAAAGGAGGAAGACGTTATTAATGGCCAAGGAATTACACAAGCATTCAAGGTTGTAAGAAGGCCTCAATTTGAAAGACGAGGGTCTATTGAAGGAGAATGGTCGAAGGCATCAAAAGCAAGGGGTTCCTCAAACAAATAATCTAAGACATCTCCAATACCAACTAAGAGGAAGGGTGGCACACCATTTTGCAGGAATGATACCTCCAACAAGAGATCTAGGAGAAGAAAATTGTTGAAATATCGTTCTCAGAATGACAGCGACGAAGAGCGTAAATGGTATGATCCACATATGTATTGTAGAGTTCCTTTCAATTATGCACAAACTAGAAATGTTAGGAAAAAATTATGACATTGAAAAGCATGTACATTTTGTGGTTTTAATAATCATATTGCTTCCAAGTGTTGGAAAAGAATGGAAACTAGGAAGGAGCCAATACATGAAGACCCTTTTCCACATTAAGGGAAAAGGAAGGCCGAGAAATTATGGATGAATAAGATCCAATGCAACCATTGTAACCCTAAACCCTAAATCCCAAACCCTAAATCCTAAATCCCAAACCCTAAACCCTAAATCCCAAACCCTAAACCCTAAATCCCAAACCCTAAACCCTAATAATTTTATAGCTTTTAAAAAAGTATTTTGAAACATTAATTTAAGTGTTTATTAAAAGCATTTACTAAAGTCTTATAAACCCCAAAATCTAACCTCTAAACCCCAAACCCTAAACCATAAATCTTAGACCCTAAACCCTAATCCTTAAACCATAAACCCCAAACCGTTAACATCAAACCCTAAACCCTAAACCTTAAACTCCATGCATTTTACAACATCTTAAAAAAAATTCTAAATTTTATTTAAGTGTTTATAAAGAGAATTTACTAAACCCTAAACCCTAAACTCTAAACCTGAAACATTAATTCACTTTTCCAAAAACATAAACCCTAAACCCTAAACTCTAAATCTGAAACACTAAACTCTAAACGCTAAACCCTAAACCCTACACTCTAAACACCAAACCCCAAACCCTAAACCCTAAACCCTAAACCCCAAGCATTTTACAACATCTTAAAAAAAATTCTAAATTTTATTTAAGTTTTTATAAAGAGAATTTACTAAAGTCTTATAAACACTAGACTCTTAAACTTAAACACTAAGCAATTTATAACATTTTAAAAAGTGATTTTTAACTTTTATTTAAGTGTTTATTACAAGAATTTACTAAAGTCTTATAAACCCTAAACCTTAAGCATTTTACAACATTCTAAAAAGATTTTTGTAACTTTTACTGAAGTTTTTATCAAAATAATTTACTGAGGTGTTATAAACCTTAAGCCATAAAAACTAAACCCTAAACCATAAACTATAACATTTTAAAAAGTGTTTATTAAAATCATTTATTGAACCCTTATAAACCCTAAACCCTAAGCATTTTATAACATTTAAAAAGAGTTTTTCAACTTTTATTTAGGTGTTTATTAGAAGAATTTACTAAATCCTTATAAACCTTAAATCCTAAAACATGAACCCTAAACTCAAAACCCCAAAACACCAAACCCTAAATAGCAATCATTTTATAACATTTTAAAAATCATTGTGTAACTTTCATTTAAGTGTTTATTAAAAGAATTTTATAAAGTGTTATAAACCCTAAACCCTAAACCTTAACCCCTAAAACCTAAACCCAAAACCCAAAACCCTAAACCCTAAGTATTTTATAACATTTTCAAAAGTGTTTTGTAACTTTTATTTAAATTTTTATCAAAATAATTTACTAAATTGTTATAAACCCTTAAGCCTAAGCCCTGAACCCTAAACTTCAAACCGTAAACCCTATACCCAAAACCTTAATAAACTTATAACATTTTTAAAATTGTTTTGTATCTTTTATTTAAGTGTTTATCAAGATAATTTACTAAAGTATTATAAAACCTAAAGAATAAGCCCCAAACACTACACCTAAAACACTAAAACCTAAACCCTATGTATTTTATAACATTTTAAAAACTTTTTCTGAATTTTATTTTGGTGTTTATTAAAATCATTTACTAAAGTGTTATAAACCCTAAAACCTGAACCCTAAGAAATTTACAACATTTTAAAAAGTGTTTTGTAACTTTTATTTTGGTATTTATTAAAGGCATTTACTAAAATGTTATAAAACTTAAACCATAAACCCGAAACCCTAAACCCTAAACCCCAAAACCTTAAAACCTAAACCCTAATCATTTTATAAAATTTTAAAAAGAATTTTAAACTTTTATTTAAGTGTTTATTAAAAGAATTTACTAAAGTGTTATAAATCCTAAACCCTAAACCCTAAACCCTAAACGCTAATTTTTTTCTAATATTTTAAGAAGAGTTTTGTAACTTTAGTGTTATAAATACTAAACCATAAACCATAAACCATAAACCATAAACCATAAACCATAAAACCTAAACCCTAAATCTAAAACCCTAAATCCCAAACCGTAAACCCCAAAAAGTAAACCCTAAACTCTAAGAATTTTACAACATTTTAGAATGCGTTTTGTAACTTTTATTTAAGTGTTTATTAAAAGAATTTACTGAAGTGTTAGAAAACCTAAACCCTAAACCCCAAACACCAAACCTTGTAGCCTAATGCATAAATCCTAAAGGATAAACCCTAAAATCATTTACTAAGGCCTTATAAACCCTAAACCCTAAAGCCTAAAGCTTGAACGCATTTACTAAGGTCTTATAAAATTTAAACACTAAACTCAAAAACCTAAACCCTAAGCCCTAAAAACCATTTTTAACTCTTTTATAAGTGTTTATTAAAAGAATTTATTAAAGCATTATAAACCATAAACCCTAAACTGTAATACCCTAACCGTAAGCACTTTATCACATTTTAAACTCCAAAACTTAAACCGTAAGTATTTTATAACATTTTAACAAGCATTTGTGACTTTTTTTAAGTGTTTATTTAAAGAGTTTACTAAATTTTTATAAACCCTAAACCCTAAGCATTTTATTACAATTTAGAAAGTGTTTTGTAACATTTTAAAACCCTAAACCCTATATATATTTTATAACATTTTAATAAGTGTATTGTAACTTTTTTTAGGTGTTTATTAAAATCATTTACTAAAGTGTTATAAACCGTAAACCCTGAAACTTACACCCTAAGAATTTTATAAGATTTTAACAAGAGTTTTGTAACTTTTTTTAAAGAGTTTATTAAAAGAATTTACTAAAGTGTCCCTCAAACCTAAACCCTGAGCATTTTATAACTTTTTGGCAAGTGTTTTGTAACCTTTTTTTAACTGCGTATTAAAAGGATTTACTAAAGTTTTATAAACCCAAAGCCAGAAACTATGAACCCTAAGCATTTTATAACATTTTAAACCCTAAACCCTTAGCATTTTATAACAATTTAAAAAGTGTTTTGTAACCTTTTTTAAATTCTTTATTAATAGAATTTATTGAAGTGTTATAAGACCTAAATCTTAAGCATTTTATAACATTTTAAAATATTCATACACATTTTGCATTCATTAAGCATCTGAAGTAATATTTTCATTGGCATTTATTGCAAAAAGGATTTTTTGAACTAGCATCTTCCATCTTTGCTCATGAATCTCTATTCCCTAACTCCCATGACAAGAATCTTCCATAGTTATAATTTAATTATTAGGTTGATCTTACATATTTAAACCCCATGGAATATGTTGGAATATTCATCCTAATATTGACATATCAATGATAATATTTGTGTCCAATTTAGGTATACTCTACTAATTAAATTATATCAAATTAATTAATTTAAGAAAAATGCATATCAACAGATCATATTGGGAATGTGTTATTTCTAAGCCATGGTAATGTAAGAAGAAATGTTTCCAAGTAAAGGATTTCCATAATATTAGTGGGTGAATCTACATGGATAAACATATTTTTATATACTATATAACTCCAATAATAATAATAATAATAATAATTAAGATATAGTTTCGTTAACTTTTATGAATTTTTGAATTTGGTTAATAAAATATATATAATGGGGTTAGGGTTTTGATTCTTATCATAGATTCATGGCTATAGAAATCTTCAAACCATTTAATTATATGTTCACAATGGTTTTAGTAAAACGAATAAATTATATATCCATATTTTTATTATATATGTACAATGACAAATTCCTTAGTTCTCATTGTGATGAAAAGAAGCGATGAAGGTGAAATAAACTTGTATATGCATAAAAAACTTTAATGAAATAAAATAAGAATCCATTGTGTCTTTCACTAAATTGTAATATAATTACATTTATTCATCCTAAATTGTCTTTCATCATTTCATAGAAAAAATATCATGAAATGTACACACCCTTCCCATTGAGGATTTCATAAGTACTATGTCACAAAGGCTCACAACATGAAAACATTAAATGGCCCACAACTTTATTCCTTGTTAGTTATTTCCCATATGTTAGTTTTATTCAACAATGTCTCATGTTATTCTTCTCTTTTACTCACTTAATTCTTTTATATATTTTCCACAACTGCATCATCTTTTTCTTTTTTCTAGAAGGGTTCTATCTAGTAGCAAAAATTTAAAGGATGGAAATTTGTTTTAAAGGTTGTAAACCTTGTCTAACATTAGTACTCCCTAATATGCATAATGTAAAATGTTTAATGATATTTTTGTAAAAATAGTAAGAGTTGTAAAATAATTTTAAAGTACAAATTGTTTGGTTTAGTTTGTGTTTCTCCTGTATAACTTCTTCTTTATTAGTTTAACCCATGCTAGTTTAATTTAGTTTCTGGTTCTCCGGTATAACCTCTTCTTATTAGTTTAACCCATGCTTTCTTTTCGACCTAACTTGGTTTCTGTGTATCAGTTCTCCGGTATAACTTCATCTTTATGAGTTTAACCCATGCTTTCTTTTGGACATAACTTGGTTTCTGTGTCTTGTGTTATTTGTTCGTTTAACCCTTGGGGTTTTTCCGTTTTGGGTAACTCATATTGTATATTGTGTTGTGTATTGGTTCAACCCGATGTTTTTGGCTTTAACATGTTGTGTATTGCCCCTTGTGCACCAGCCATAGATTTAAGGCTCGGTTTCCTCAATAGTTTGTAATATTCTTGTGCCGTGTGCATGAGCTGGATTTATGGCTTTGTTTTCTCTCCAAGAATTTCACCCTTGATAGGCTCTTTTTCCCACTCAATGGTTTTACCTTACCCTACCATTTCTATTACATTAATTTTTGTTTTCTCTCCAAGAATTTTACCATTGATGGCTCTCTTTCCCACTTAATGGTTTTACCCTACCCTACCATTTCTATTACATTAATTTTTTCATTCATGGATTCAATCGACGCATATGATTTAGCTTAATGTGTGGCTTCTTTCACTGTATTGTGCGCGGTATGTTATTTTTATCCGAGTTTTTGTATTATTGCCTGCTGTGCTGTGTATAAGTTTAATTCGTTTTATTTGTTTATTATAACCTACTTTGCATTGTGTTATTGATACTGTAATCCATAGTTTTTAACCCTTATATATTTTATCAGTAACCAATTAAACCCCACCCTTAAACAATGTTAACATGTCAATTAAACCCAAAACGCACCTCATTAAAACTTCCTCAGCTTACAGTTACCCTATTTATTAAATTTTCAAATTAATA
>APFE031176046.1:0-21337 GCA_000404065.3 Pinus taeda
CTCCTTTCTATGGAGCTATAATATCTCATCTGGTCAAGTCTCAACCAGCCTGGCCTATAATTCTATCTCTTCTTCATCACTTAATCACAGGGACATTTGGTCGCATAGGAAGATATGGAAATGGTCTATATCGCCTAAACTTAGATGCTTTGTATGGTTATCCTTAAATAATTGCATCCTCACTTGGGACAACCTATTACACAAGGGCTTCTATCTTTCGGACCTATGTTGCTTATGCTTGAGAGGACTAGAATATGTTTATCACCTCTTTTTCCAGTATGATTTTTCCATGACTTTATCGAATGGAATTCTTGCATTTCTTGACATTATGGACAGTGGTCCCATCTCATCCCTTAAGTCTTGTATTCATTCGTGGGATCTCAAGATGGGTAATTTCAAATCATTACTTGATTTTTTAGCTTGGGGTAATTGGAAGGTGAGAAATAAACACACCATTGAGGATCAACCTATCAATCCACCTTGCATACATGCTAAGATCATTGGTTTTTCAAGGATTATTTGAAACCTCATAAGCCCAAATTGGTCTAGCCTTTTTGTTATCTATTGAGCCCTCTCTCCTGTCATGTTGGATTTTTTTATGGAGCCTATCAAGATGGCCTTTGCGGTGGGGGGGCTCATTTACTTATTCAGGGGGATCTTTCCCATCATATTTGGGTGAACCTGAGGACTAGCTCCAGTACCAAGGAATAAATCACAGCTTGTTGGGTGCTTTTATTTTTTGCTTCTCACATTAATGTTGATTCCTTACAGTTCTATAGTGATTCCATATGCTTCATTTCATTGATTCGATATCAGGGAGAAGCAACATACAGCCTCTAAATTTGATCCCTTGATAGGAAAAATTACTATACTAATGGAAAAAAAATCCCTCTCCTTTCAGCATATACATAGGGAATGGAACCTCCAGGTATACTTTCTTTCTAAGAAAACTCTCAATGAGGAAGAAGGTTTTATATATTTTGAAGGAAGACATGGCAATCATTATCTGTGTCGTGGGAGAATCCACATTTCAACTGGTCATCAACTGCCAGTGAAGTAGTACATGATACTGAATGTTATCTTCAACGAGAATGTTCAAAATTCTACTATCAATTACATGAAAATTGGAGGCTAACTATTTTTTCTGTCAACATACCAAAATCTTTCTCTGGGGTTATTTTGAAAGAACTTTTTTGAACACTGTCGAACTTTTGCATATCTAATATTCCAATTTTTGTGAAGATTTTGTGGATGTTGTTATAGTGGACTCAATATGTAAATCCTATATGTCTATGTTTTACCTTTTTGTACACATGGGTGGTGTGCAGGGACCTAAAAAGTAATGTATTGGCACATGTAAATGGTTATGTACTCCTTTTTTGATTTAGTAGAAAAGGACAACATTCCCCTTTAGAAAAAAAGAGATGTAGAAGATAACAAAGAAAAAATATTACATGTTGTGATGATAGTTTGTACAATTAACTTAGGCCATATTATTAAAGGAATAGAGTTCAATGAATTGTGGAGTATGGTATATATATTTCCTTGTAACCTAGTAGAGAGTTTCCATAATAGTAAATAGGTATTAATAGAGGATTATCAATACCAATGTGAGAGCTAGATGAGGGAATTTTTAGATAACTATATTAGACAACACAACTAAAAGTACTCGTGTTTCAAATTTATCATTAAGAATTTAAATCATAGTTAGATTATGTAATTTGTTAATCATATATAACATTAACTTATTGTTTTTTAGTAAGTCATTTTATTTAATAAATTGTAGTTTTATTTTGTGTTTGGGCACTCGAATCAACATTGTATATCTAGTTAGTATCTTTATACACAACATTTTTCATTATAAAAGATAAGGAATTGAATAATTATCTTTAAGTGTTTATCATGTTTACATGTATTTCTTAAATATATGTTTTTCTTATTTGGTGTTCATGTGTTGATTTGATTGAAGTCTTGTCATTGTTGTTATTTAACAAGATTGGTTTAAAACCTAATATGGTGTCAAAGCACATAGTTGGGAAGTTTTCTAAGTTTTGACGCAACCCCTTTGCTAAAGGAAGGTTATCACTGTAGAGATTGAACTTTGCCAAGGTTTAGATAAATTGCAAGGGGAAAATTATGGATCTTGGAAAATCCATTTAGAGTCATTATTCAAAAGTCAATGGTTGTACAATGTACATAATGAAAGAAAATCCTCCACATGAGACATACATTATACACACATGATAGAAATTTTGATGCATAATAATACAAGGAAATGATACATGACATTATTAATATCCAGGAGAAGACAAATTGAAATAATGTTGTGTAGAGGAAAGTGGCCTTGTGAAATTGTGCAACAAATTTGAGTTTCTCTACACCAACAATACCTCCCACATCGACCAACTTGAAATGAAATTATGGACTCTCATCTTTGGTGACTTTGGCAGTGTTTAAGTACATTTGTCTTAGTGCAATAGAATCCAAATTAACATCACACTGCTAGAGGGCAAAAATAAAAAGAATCCCAACTACATTAGTGTGATCCTCAATGATCTCACACTTGAATATGAAAAAATTATACTCAATATTCATTAGATTGATCCCTTCATCAAGTTTCCTGTATACTCTACATTTGAATGGCTGTGTTAACAAACCCCAAAAATTCTTAGAAATTTTAACAAACTTGTTCTTTCAATCAAACTCATACAATGAAAGACTCCAAAGGTCCACATCAGAAAGATGAAAACACAAACAAAATTTCACAAAAGATACTTACCTATGAGTACACAACAACAAAGACATGAAAAGAAGAATTTCCAAACCAAGATTCAATATATAAAAAAGAACCATGTTAGAAAAATGGGAGGTGAAACAAAGAATCATGCCACCTAACATGCTCCATCAAATTCCAAAGCCACTTCAGAATGACACGTTGATTATGGAGCAAACTAATATATGACACAACATAAAGGTATTCTCTCTAATTATTATTCAATAAATCAAGGAGAAAATCTTTCTATATATAGTGATTCATTACTAAAAAGAATTGCTAATGATCCAGAGGATCAAAAATATGCTAAAAAATTAAAGTGCTCAAAATCTTCTAAAACCAATGCTAAATCCTAGATCTCGTTGTTATGATTCCAACGATGCTTGAATCATCTCAATCTAACACTGTATGTGAAAGTTATCACGTTCTAAACTTTTGGCAAAACAACTCAAAAGTCAACTTGCAGGGTTGATTAGGCCGCTGACTAGCTGACTAGGAAATTTGTATGATGATGTGGTGATAATGGCAGCGGGTGACTATGAAAGTACGATGATCAGATGGGAAAATGTCATGCTAACACGTGGCATGACCGTACAGGGTGGTTGATGATTTTTGATTGGTTGTTGTGTTTATGGTTGGGCCAACCACAGGCCACCACGTGGCCCAATGGGAGGCCGCCACGTGGCCCTATGGGAGGTCACCACGTGTGATTCGAACTTAAACAGGAACACAACAAATCATAGATGTAACTATAAATACAGATATGCAGCAGAAATAACACTTCATTTCATTAATATCAAATACTAAAATATGCTTACAAACATAATGGAAATAAACTAACTCAAGCGATGGTAGCTTTTCTCTGAGAAGAGATGTGGCGGCTACATGCCTATGAATTGTGTTACAATGAGGCTCGAAGGCCTATTTATTATTGAGAAACAATGTAAAACCCTAAACATCCAAAAACCTAACCCTAGGAGATGAAGCGCCAAAACTATGGACCCTGTTTGGGTAAATTGATACATCAACTTCCCGAGGTCATAACTTTGGCATACGATCTTCGTTTGACGTGCACAATACCTCGTTAGAAATATATGTTTAAGGACTACAATTTTTGAATTAAAATATCAATCAAAGCCCCAAATATTCCCGATTTTCCCCAAAAATGTCATCTAGGGCCTCAAAACGGCTCCGGAAGTTCAGAACCCAAAAAAAAGGCCAAAAATAGTAAACTGTGCTACAATTAAGGAAACTAAAAAACTGAAAGAGACAGCGTTGGGGGTCCAAGTGGAATAGGTAGGTGGCCACCAATATCCACCTGGATCAATCCTCCCCCCTTAGGAATCAATGGTCCCCATTGCATTGAGTACCTCCATGAGATGGGGAAACTTCTACTGAACTTAGCCCCTAGTTAGCCACTTGCCTTGGTGCAAGAGTTGGCCAACTTTGACAACCTGATATAGTTGGATCTTTTGCTGGTGATTATTCTTAATCTGTGTGTCCATGATTTGATTAGTTGTGGCTTGTTCCATGTAGTGTGGGTTTATCTCTGTTGGTGTGAGTTATTCTGCAATGTCAAATGTGTCTAGCAATGGTGGAAAGTATGCCTAAAGGTGGTCTACATTGAACACTAGGTGCAGACCAAGGAGCAATAGAATGTTGAGCTCGAAGGAATTTTCCCCTACATCCTTGGTGATGGTGTATGGACCATATTGGAGCAAGAAAATCTTGCGGTGGGGTCCAGCGAGTCGCTCCTTCTGCAAATGTAACCAAACTTTGTCGCCCACTAGAACTTGTTTGGAACCCAATGTTGTACTTAGAATTGACTCTGTCCAATATATCATAGACCTATTGGTGGGTGTGTTGAATGGGCTCAATGAAGTTGTTAGCCCTGTCGACTTCAAATTGGACATGAGCCGAATCTGCCTGAGTAGTTGCAAATGGTATGGCCACATCAATGGGACATAATTACTAAAATCCCAACCCTACCTGAAAAGGATTGTTGCCCGTTGAGCTATGGAGAGCTCAGCTATAGCTATGTTGGACATAGGGAAGGCTTCATCCCATGTACGTGGATGCTTCGAGTTGTACATGTGTAGAATGCGTACGATGATATTGTTGATGACCTCTATTTGGCCATCAGTTTAGGGATGGAAATTCGTGGACTTAGTGAGTTTGGTATCCAACATCGACCAGAGAATTGACCAAAATGCACTTAGGAATCTATTGTCTCGATCTGAGGCAATGGATTCTGGGATACCAAAGCATACGCACACTCGCTCAACAAAGAGCTTAGCAGTGGACTTTGTTGTGATTCCCAAGGTTGACTAGGATTAGGTAGAGGAGTATATAGGCTTTGCTTCTTGATGGTTGGTTTGGAAATGGCATAGGAAGTGCATGATTTAATGTACCTCCCAACACCCTGACGAAGGTTCAACCAATAAAAATACTTCTGTAGTATTGCCACTATTTTCTCTACTCCAAAATGTCCAGTGACCCAACTGTAGTGCGCCTCTCAAATCATCTTGACATGCTCACTTGAAGGAATATAGATGTGTCCCAGGTGGCATAATAGTGCATCGTGGGGGTAAAAATTTGGAACTTTCTTCCCTTCTAGGAGTGTTTGGTATATACTGCCAAATTCTAGATCGCTCTCGTAAATATGCGGCCACCCCAAAGTCTCATGCCCGGAGGAGTCGAGCACAGTGATCAGTGCCATGACTGCTAGCCGGCTGAGGCAGTCTGCAACATTATTGGTGCCACCCTTCTTGTACTTAATGTTCAAATGGAATTGTTGCAGGTATGTGGACCTTTTCTAATGGTGATCGTTCTGCAACTTCCCTTCTATCTGTATGAACTCAAGGGGTCGGTGGTTTGTGTGGATGACCGTTTCCTTCGCCATAATGTAATGCTTCCATTGACGGCATGCCTGCACAATGGAATACATTTCTTTTTCATAGGTGGGATACTTTCAAACTGTGTCTAAAAGTGTCTCACTGTGGTAAGCCACTACACCAATAGTATAGTCGGAACTGGACCAATAGTATAGTTAGAGGCATCCGTCTCAATCTCAAATGGTTCCTACAGGTCTGGTAATGTGAGCACTGGTGCAGATCAGAGGCGCTGCTTCAACTCGATAAACGCATTTTGTTTGGTTTCGAACCAAAAGAACTTTGCTTTCGCTCTACCCTTGGTGACTTGACTTGAAGGCCAAGTTATATTAGAGAACCCCAACACGAACCTGCAGTAGAAATTGGTAAGGCCCATATTGCTGCAGAGATTTGTTAGAGTGGTTGGGGTTGGCCAATCCAAAATGACTTGTATCTTGGCTGGGTCCACATGCATACCCTTCTCATCAATGATCTAACCCAGATATTGAACCTGGGTTATGTCAAAAGTGCATTTCTCCAAATTGGCACACAACTTGTGTTGTTGCAGGGTTTGGAGGACCTGCCGAATATGGTGGAGGTGTTCTTCCCAACTCTGGATGAAGATCAAGATGTCATCTAAATACACAACCATGAATGGATTGGTGAAGGGTCGCAAGATGTCTTCCATCAATATCATGAAGTTTGCGGGGGAATTCATCAACCCGAAAGGCATGACCAAAAGGCCCTCCTTGGATTTGAAGGTAGTCTTCCACACATTGGAGGGTTCAATAGGCACCTGGTGATAACCAGGCTTCAATTCAATCTTGCTAAAATATTTGCCCCCCTTGAGATGGTCCCGAAGGTCCTCAATATGTGGGATTGGGTACCTATTTTGGACAATGATCTTGTTCAGCACCCGATAGTCAATATAGAGTCTCCAGGTCCCATCCTTCTTATGTACTAATAAAATTAGGCTCCCACTAGGTGTTGAGATTGGTCTGATGTTCCCTTTCTGCAATAGCTCCTGAATCTGCCTCTTGATCTCATCGTTCTCTAGAATAGAGCGTCGATAGATTAGTCCATTGGGTAGCGACGCGCTCGGGGTCAGATCAGTGGAGTGATTGACTTGACAATGCAAAGGTATCCCTGTAGGTGAGGCGAAAATGTCCCTGTACTCCTACTTGACCATATCCATCTGCTGTTGTTGTGCGGAGGAGCCCTGTTTGGAAGCCATGGCCACAATATTCTTCTTTCCCTGAGGGAAAATCATAAGGAAAAGAAATTTCTTGGTTTGTGAAATGATATTATTGCATTGCTTTGCAGAGATCAAAGAGATGGTCATAAGCGAGGCTACCTCTGGTATCCTGTACAACTTATTTCCCAAAGTAATAATCAAACAGCGAGGTCTAGACTCATATACAACATAACGCTTCCACAAGTATGGTTGTCTTAATAATACATCACAAACTTCAAGAGGAGAAACATCACACAATGCCTCATCTATGAAGGGCTTGATGTTGTACACAAGGCGACACTTTTGGCTAATGCGAAGATCTAGTCCTTGGTGAAGGCACCCAATGGTGTATGGTTGTGGATCTGTTGTAGTCGGTAGACCCAATCGTTTCACGACCTTTGCTGAAATAAGGTTCTTTTGGCTCCCGAGGTCCCAGTCGAATAGATGGGTGGCCACCAATATCCACCTGGATCAATGTGGCTTATGTTTATTGGTCAAATATTTTGTTAACGGACCAACCAACCTCGGTGGGGTTTCACCCCAAGACCTCTAGCTACATAATCGAATGGCTTACCAATACACCACGCAATGTAACTTGTTATATAACGTGTGACAATTATATTATTGTAATATGATTTAGCGATTTGGGGCGGGGGTGGTGGGTGGATGGTGCGCTCACCCGACCAGCCCAACCGTGGTCTTATGTTATACCATATAACTGTGCGATGAGGCAGAGGGGGACGAGGAGTTGGCCCCCAGCTCCTGGTCCCATTAATAGAAGGAAAATCATCGGCATATGGTACAAGGGTGTTATGTGGACTTATCCCTCTTGCGGGCAAGAGCGATCTCCCTAGACCTCAAAGAAATCTAGTAACAAACAACAAGGAATTGCTACCTTTCCCTAGATTGCAATTGACTGAACAGACACTATTATAGAAACCATTTACCGATTAATTGAAATTCTTGATGAAGTCCCCTTTAGAGCTTTCAACCATCCACTCCTTCTCAATGCTTTAGAGATCTTCCCATCGCTTCCCACAACTTATCCATGATGTTCTGAAGGAGATTCGCATAGACAGAAAAATACACAAGATCCAAGCATCCATTATATAACATAAGAGATAAATGAACTAATCAACTCATCATATATCAAAATTAATCAATATGCAATAATAATCTATGTAGATGCTCAAGGAATCCTACAAATTATATAAACAAAGACATAATTGAGAAAGGACAATTTCCTTTATATTAATAGAATGGAGAATAAAGTTACAACCCTAAAGCCTAGATGTTGCAAGTCCCTTCCCATAATCTCCAACTCTCTCCTTGAAAAAATATCCTTTCAACCTTATTTCTACAGCATAAGCCTACTTTCGACAATCCTCCTCAATGCTCAAGCCTGGGTTAGCTTTATAGGTCAAGGAGGGAGAGTTTTGAATCCACTTCCTAAGGGATGAGATCCACAAATGGTGGGATAAGGGTTCCACAAAGAGAGGGAAGTAGCTCTATGATGGGAGGGATCAAGGATGAATAAGCATCCATTCGAAGCTTGTTAGTTGGGAAAGATACGACTAACAATGCTTCTAGACTTTACTTTTTATTTTTACATTCGTTAAGTCATGTGTGCAGGTCACAATGTAAGACAAAGCACACATATGTGTAGTTTCTAATGGACTCTTATGTGTATGTGAAAATATTGACTAGGGAACTAAGTAAGAAGCCAAAAACGGGGTTTTGAACCATGAGATCCAAGAATTCCACTTTCTTTGGGATATTTTGGATTATAACTTTGCAGGAGAATGCTTTGGAACACATTTATGGCTAGTGAAAGATCCACACTAATGGTCATTTTCCTAATGCGACAAAGTGACGTGTAACAGATTCCCCCCTAAAATAAAAAGTCAGAATATATGTTTTGATGACTGAAGTGCTTTATCATGCCAAGGTTTGGGTTAGATACTATCGTTGGAGACTTGAAAAAATCAATCAAATGTTACAATGAAATATAAAATCATCGCTGAGGTAGGCATTGCCATACTCAGATTATAAATGTCTGAAAGAACTAGTACATAAACACATCTGAAGATCAATGTCAATAGAATACATAGTCTGGACATAGCCATCAACGAATATATGTTTACAATCATGAATATTTAATAACTCCACGTAGCCTGGATGGATGAAACTATATCCATGGTCTTTATCTCCATCTCTCAGTTTGCAGTACGAATATAACCATGTGAGTGAATGCCTCGTAGTCGAACATGGTAGAAACCACTTGATTACCACTCAATTGTGTGAACCGTTAACAAGCGCGAGAGAAATCACCAATAATGGCAATGGTTCTCAAGATACTTCCAGTACAATATATGAAGTCCAAATAAATGTGTTGATGTTGAACACTCATAGAATCATTTGATTGAAGGTTAATGATGATAACTTGTCGTTGAAAGTGAGAAAGATTCCATTAAGGCATGCAAGCTCTAAGGTACTGAAGGTTTCTAGATCAACTTCCTATATAGTGAACTGAAGTCGATAGGAAGTGACCCGTCAAAGGAGGGCCTACGACTCGAAACTCATGTCAAGTTTTGAAGAAAAACAGTTTGGATTAATCCAGGACTGACTCAAGGATGGTCGATGCAACTAAAGGCTATGAATGGCAAAGTAATTTGACTGAGGTTGGACTTCTCTTGAACATATTGACAACATGACATTCTAACTTGGCAGAATTTGAGTCAAAATAAAATACCCAAAAGCAACCAAAGAGTTTCAATGAGGTATGGTCAATTAGGAGACAAATGTATTTCCCAATCCAGACAAAAAAAATGATAGAGTGTCCTATTCAAGAGCGACATATTGCCTTTTATAAAGCAAAAACAAATATTCTTTCTCACTTTTTCCCCACCATTACTAGCAAGTGCCAATTTATTTTTTACAAGCTTGAGGAGGATAACACATGCTTGTCCTGTAAGCTCATCATTTGGATGAGTCCTTCGAATTATTTTCAACGAACCCTACGAAGGAGTGGTTTGGTCTCGCCATGCTTAACGAGTCCTGCATTGCTTAAGTTTTATGATTCCTGTGAAAGATAACTCGATGTCGTTTTTATGTTTAAAGAGTTTGAAAAGACACAATAAGAAAACTCGTTTAATTCTCTTAACGTAAAGTTTAATGATCCCAGAGAAAGTAAAGCTCGGTGTTTTTCAGTTTTAGGGAGTTAGGAGAAAAACATAAGTAAACTCCACAGTGTCCCTTTTCGTAAATTGAGTCCCTCAAGCCCAACAAAGGATAAAATAATGTAGGAGAGAACTCTATTGACCATGATTAGTGAACATATCCATTTTTCGTAAATAGTCTAATTCAATCCATAAAAGGGGTAAACTTATACTGAATAGACGGTTGTTAATTTATTTTTACAAGTTCGAACAACCAAGTACTCGACGATCTTTTCATTTTTAAGGAGTCTGAAAAGGGCATAAAGAGAACTCCTTGGTTTCGTTTTTTCTTAAGTTTTAACGAGTTCGAAAAAGTGATAAGTTTCTTTCATTTTTTAACAAGGTTAACACATTAAAATAACCATCCTCATGGGTAGTTTTATGTTTATGCGAGCTTGAAACAAAAATAACTATTCTCATAAGAACTTGTTTCATTTTTTAACGAGGTTGACACGGTAAAAGAACTCTCCTCTCAGAACCCTGTTTCATTTTTTAATGAGGTTGACACAGTAAAAGAACCATCCTCATGGGTAATTGGGTCTTGGCTTCCATTTGGAATAAACACACGCTAAGGGATGTTTCCCAACCATGGCTTCCAAGAGATGTTTATCAGAAGGAATAATAACTCTCTAGAAGGAATACATGTGAAGAGAATCAAAAGGGGTAAGAAAATCAATTTAAAATTCCCCCATAAGGTTCCCTATGCCAATTACCAGATCTAAGTCATAAGAAGTCGAGAAAACAGTGAGAGGTGCGCTTGCATCGATAACTGAAAACATGGGAGTGGTTGCAACATAATTAACCCATGGTGGGGTAGATACCACTTGTAGATATGAACATTCAGGGATGTCAGACGGCTGGTAGTCAAATCAAAATCAAAGAATGAAAGTTGATCAATAGTCACAATGTTTCCATTATGAGGAAAAGACATCATGCGAAGGAGTGTCGATGCGACAACTTCCATGGAATAGACATCATCTCGCCCAAGGAGCAAATTTAAATCTAAGGGACCTTGGAATACCATAAGATCAATACAGATATTTTTACCTTCCAGAGTAATAGGTAACTTATGAAGTATCCCTAAAATCTCACTGATGGTTTTGTTAAAATCCAAAAGATTATGTGTAACAGGCACAAGCTGAGGGGAACCCAAAACTTTCCAAGTAGATGAGGATAAAATGTTGACAGAAGCACCTTCTTCTACATTTGTGTGCCGCACATTCTTACCATACACTTTCACAATGATTTGGAAAGGGGTGGAAGAAGGAAGACGAGGTCTTGTCAGTCTACTCCAATAAAAGGAAATAGCCTCGTTACTTAGAAGGGAATAAAGAGAAACATGTGAAATTCCCCCATGTGTAGAAGAACCTGAGCGGTATTAAGTTCACTCTCTAAAGGGAGAGTGGGATTAGCTGAAGATAGTATCAAGTTGACTAATTGATCAACCAATGGCTCATCAACCTGAGTGATATGTATTTCACTCTCTAATGGAAGAGTAGGATTGATTGTACTTGGAATTAGATCAATCACTTTGTCAACTGACGGTAAGTTGGGAGAAAGTTTATGGTAACTAGTTGGAAGTTGTTGTTGTGAAACAAAAAGTTTTTCCAATAATTTTGAGGCTTCATCCATGTGAGGGAAAAGGTGATTGTGATGAATACCTTTGCATAAGATACAAGGAAACCTAACTTTACCCATTTTCCTAGGAACCTCACAATCACTAGTTGATGAATAAACAATAGGTTGATAAGAATTTTCTGACCATACCTCCAAGACCTTAGGAATACCATGACAATCAATAAGGAAGTGGTCACCCTTAAAAATATTGCAAGGGTATATGGGCTTCTGATGCATACTAGAAGTTTCCTTAACATTACCATTACCTACATTCATCGTTGTTTGGTTGAATTCTTTCTTATCTCGCTTCTTCTTCTTCTTCTTCTTAGTCACCTGGTTACTAGCATTAAAGCTTTTACCAAGCGAAGAAGAAGAAAGCGAGGAGGATGTGTTGGGTGAAGAAGGTAAAGGGTCAACAAGTGGTTGGTGATGTTGAGATGAAGTACTTGGTTAAGGTGAAAAACTTGATTGAGGTGGAGTAGTATGGGTATTTGGGATCAAAGAAATTGAAAAAAACGACACCAGTAAACGTATCGTGAATCCAGGAAGTGACAATGTAGCCATATAAGGAGGACCGACATTTGCAAAATTAGGGAGAGAATTAGGGTTCCCATTAAAAGGGAGGTATTTATTAGTAACTTCTGGCACTGTTTCCATTAGATTCAACTTAGATAAATTTACTATCAATATTAACAATTGAAAAATCACAATCCGCACCTAAGGTCTGTAAAAAATAAAAGTAAACAATTAACATGTGCTAGTAAATCTAAGGATTGAAACCATGAAAACAAGATTTTCACAGTGAAATCACTAGTTGGTGATGAAACCCAGCGTTGCAAAGATCAAAGTGAAAATTTGTTAAAGATAGTGCGGGTGGAACCAGTTACACTAAAAACCTACTTAATGTACACTATATGGTGCAAGTAAACTTCATTTATGCCACCTTGAATGAAGAACCCTCCAAAAATATCCAAGTGAGTCTAGCCAACGTTTGTTCCAGGTAATACAAAGACTTCCCCTCTATCATCAACTCGGTTAAAAGCCCTAATATTATGGTCTCTAAGGTTACCACGTAAAACAATTTAACCTGGGGTGACAGTCGCAGATCAGACGTACACACAAGGGTAGAGTAATAAAGCTTAATCCCCTTGAAAGTTCCTCAACATGGTTAATCTGAGGTTTACTTCCAAGTGACTCCCAAGTACCTTTCAAAATTATTTTTAATACATATAATTCACTCTACCGTAGCCAATGAAGTGGGGTCAATCAATCCACTGGGTTCGATATGATCTCTTGCTTGACTCCTTTGTAAGTGGAGCTTCCCAGAAACAAATTGCAGTAAATGGATTTTTCTCCCTAGCACAAGATGTTAATGTTTGTTTGAAGCTTTGGAAAGTTAACTCACTTCCCTATTCTAAAACCCTACAACCTGATCTAATGTAGGTGGAAAAGAGCCCTAAAATAATAAAAAAAATTAGATTAATTTTTTTATCGTTGATTTTAAGAGTTGTTATTTACTCATAGGGTAAATGGAGGTGAAGTGGATGGAATTATGACCTGACTCAAAACTTTAATGCAATCAAACATGATATTGTGATATTTTCATTTTGATGAATTCTAGCTAAAGTAAGGAGAGAGGTTCTTCTTTAAAATATTAACTCAAATATGCACCACTTCTAATTTTGCAATGCAATTCAAAGCCCTAAGTGCCAAACCATGCAATGTAATCTATGCACAATTTGCATTCATGTTATGAAAATTAGAATTCTAACTATGCAAATGTAATCTATGCAAGAGAATTCTTCAAAACAAACACAAGATGATTCCAAATCAGTATAAGAACAACAATATTATTTTCCTTCACCAATGTAACTAAAGTATCAATCGAGTGTAAGTAAAGGAAATTGGGTGAAAATATTGAAGATCAAAAGTGAAGACACTCAAAGGCGATTAACAATCAGACACAAATCAACCTCCCCCGGGCGATTGAGGAGGATTTTGTTTTTGCAAAAATGAAAGAAAAAAATGCAAAAATTGTTAAGGAACCGAGACAAACCTCTAGGTAATGACCAATGGAAATAAAATTAAAAATTTCTCAAAAGAGAAAATTCAAAACACCCAATCAACTTGACAGAGACTGAAAGAAGGCACAAACAAGTATACATAAACAAGAAAAATCAAAATATCTAGACTGATGAGGATAAAACTGAAATTTTCAAAAATTATAGGTATGTGCGTAGGTCATAGAGAAAATTAGTGTGCATACGCACTGTTGCATAAAGAAAAGTGCACAAAAGTGCACTCTATGCCTAAAGAGAAATTGTGCACAACGAGAAAATTTGGAAAAAATAAAATAAAATAGTCAAATAAAACTCAAAATCTAGATTTTTAAGATTTCCAGACACTCAGAGAGGGCTTCTACAAAAGGTTCAAAAGGTCAAACAAGGAAAATAATGGAGAGTGAGACGAATCCCCAGTGGAGTTGCCAATTTGTTATGTGGAATTATCCCTCTTGCGGACAAGAGATATCCCCAGACCTTAGAGAAATCTAGTAACAAACAACAAGGAACTGCTACCTTTCCCTAGATTGTGGTTGACTAAAACAAACACTATGATAGAAATGACTTACCACTTAATTGAAGTGCTTGATGAAGTCCCCTTCAGAGGTTTTCACCATCAACTCCTCCTCGATGCTTTAGAGATCTTCCCATCGCTTTCCACAACTTCTCCATGATAATCTGAAGGATATCTGCATAGACATAAACATACACAAGATCAAAGCATCCATTATATAACATAAGAGATAAATGAACTAATCAACTCAATCATATATCAAAATTTGATCAATATGCAATCATAATCTATGTAGGTGATCAAGGAATCCTACAAATTGTATCAACAAAGACATAACTGAGAAAGAAAATTTTCATTTATATTAATAAAATGGAGAATAGACTTACAACCTTGAAGCCTTGATGTTGCAAGTACCTTCCCACAATCTCTAACCCTCTCCTTGAATGGATATCCTCCCAACCTTATTTCTGCAACATAAGCTTACTTCCAATAGTCTTCCTCAATCCTCAGGCCTGGGCTAGCTTTATGAGCCAGGAAGGGGGAAGCTTAGGATCCATTTCCTAAGGGATGAGATCCAAAAATGGTGGGATAGGGGTTCCAAAAAGAGAGGGAAGTAGCTCCATGATGGGAGGGATCAGGATTGAATAGGCATCCATTCGAATCTTGTTAGTTGGGAAATATATGACAATAATGCTTCTAGGCTTTACCTTTTTTGTGCATTCGTTAAGTCATGTGTGCGGGTCACAGTGTAAGAAAGAGCACACTTATGCATGGTTTCTAATGGACCCTTCTACATATGTGCAGAGATTGACTAGGGAACTATGCAGGAAGCCAAAAACAAGGTTTTGAACCATGAGATATAGGAATTCCACTCTCTTTGGGATAGTTTGGATTCTAACTTTGCAGGGGAATGCTTTGGAAAAAAATTATGGATTTCGAAATATCCAAACCAACGGTCATTTGCCTAATGAAACAAAATGACATGTAACAAGAGGGGCGGGGAGTGTGGTACCTTGCCCGCGCCCCAGCCAATGGTTATATTAATTTGCACGCAACCAGGAGCGAAGGGGCATGTGGGTGCGTGGCCTTTGACTCGCGCCTTTGGTCATTTGTATGCCACGTGAATGAAATAAGGTACGGAAGTTAGCGGCACAGTGCCTAGTTAACCATCTGACATTTTGCACCATTTTCAGCAGATTTTTCTTCATTCCCGCACTAGCTTGTCGCCTCGCAAAATCACCAAAGGCAAAATTTGTTGCCAGTTTTGATAGAAGGGTAATTTTGTAGGACAATTAGTAGAGAAATGAAGGAGGCCTAACTTGGCCATTTTTCATCCCCTTTTAGCACAAGAAGAGCCTACATAAGGGTTTTTGGGTGTTATAGACACAATGGCAAAATTATTTTTGTGATTTGAGCATTTTATGTTGATGTAATTGACATATTGAGAATATAAGTTAAAGGCCCACCATTAGAAGCTAGAACCAAAGATGTAGCCAAGGAGGGGTGAACTCCATCATCAAATTGTTGTTTTGTGATGTTGCATGTTGTCTATTTTTATCTGTTTAAATCTGCAAAATTTAACTAAGTTTACTAATTTTATGTCCTTTTGCATTTTTTATCCATTGCCCACAGGACATAAACTAGCTTGCAAACTTTTTCAAGAAACTTTCAATTTCCAATTTCATATTAGGTTGGTATCAAAGCATGGTTGTTTTGAAGGTTTGATAGTTTTTATAACTGTTTTCATGAATGATTACAAGGTCTAAATAGAGAAGAGGAGAAAGAGTGCTTAAAGAACCAAACCCTCAAATTAGTTCAAGGAGGTCACAAACTCCACCAGTCATGGCACATGAAGGAGGACAAGAGCTAAAGTCTTAGGATGAGAGAGCTTTCAAAAAGTCTTTCTATGATATGGTTGAGATGGTGAAAATGTTATACAATGAAAGGACAAAAAGTATGCAAGGATAAAGTTCTAATAACCAAAAAGGTAATGGTAGTGATGGGAGCAAGCCTTTACCTCCACATCCTCCTTCACCTCCATCTTCACCTCCATCCTAAACCTCCTTCTTCACCTCTGTCAACACCTAGATGAATTGCCTATTTACAATGGGGAACCTATGTACAATGGGGAAGTAAATGCTGAAAAGTTGGATAATTGGGTTCATCAAATTGAAGTCTATTACAGGATTCAAAAGATTGATGATGATGTTACTAAGATCCAAATTTCTTCTCTTCATTTGGAAAGTGAAACCCTCATCTAGTGGGAGGCCAGAACTCATGAAGTGTAGAAATTAATGTGTAGATTCAAAACTACTCATGAAATTTACTAAAACAAAAGACTCGAAGCTATTCTGTTGATATGGGGAAGTTAATTCACCATCTAGAACACAAATCATAGACATGCGAAAGGAAACATCACACATGCACAAATATTTATCTAAGGGGAAAGAAACTGCTCAAAACCCCTTCCTATATGTATTGCATTAATCGGATAATAGAGATGAAATACATATGCTTGCTGAAGCCTGAGCATACCTTGCAAGTTTATGGCTTATCCCTATGCCTTATTCACTGACTCTGGGTAGCACTTAGCCAATTTACAAGCCTTCAAAGATCCTATTTCCTTGCATTGGTCCTTGAGGAAATTAGCCCCTATTATTTAGGAAATTCCCACTATTGAATTGCACAATTCCTCTAGGTCCTTCCTTTGACTGCATGCACCACCTGTACACATGGGAATAGTCCACAACTAATAGTACATTGCCTTGGAATCTCCATCTCAAATGGGTAACTCAAATTTTCTGCATGCAACAACTATTTTGGGTTGATTAATCAGTTAACTAGTTGATCACTGAATGTGGTTGAAGTTCCACTTCCACAACTTGATCTCCACTAGTTCTTGTGACAGTTAGAACTAGTTTAACTAATAATAACTCAATTTAACTAAAATAGATTGCTAAAAATTAGCAATCAAGCATACTGAACTGAACTCAAGCTTCCCCAACTCGAATTAACTAAGTTAACTAAGTGACAAGTTCCATGTCACCTCAGCTAACTACCTCCAAGATTTCTGCTGAAATAGAAATTCAAATTTTCTCTAGTTTGACCAAGGCAAACTCAAACTGAGATTTTCTTGTTGTATTTTCGACGGGAAGATTTGAAGAAAGTGGTAAAATTATCTCTTCCTGGGATGATTTTATAGCTGCATTAAGAAGACAATTTTATCCATTAGCTTACAAGCAAAAAACAATTATGGATTGGCAAAATTTTAGACAAGTTAAAGGTCATAGTGTCCAAAGTTACACACAAGAATTTAGAAGAAGAGCTTTAATCTTGGGTGTTGATTTGTCTTCACAAGATACTCTCCTTAAATACATCGGTGGATTACATACTTATTTGAGATATACTATACTTATGTTTAATCCCACCAATGTAGATGAATTATGTATTCAAGCAACTCATTTAGAATCAAGAGGCAAGAATGTTCCTAAAGAGACTAGCAAGAAACCATCCAAATTTGAGACAAAAGAATGGGGAAGTTTAAAGGCAAAGGAAAAACTAATGCTACTGTAAAGAAAGAGGGAGAGAAACTTATGTGTAAACATTGTTCAAAAGAAGGCCATGGTAAAGATCATTGTTGGAAACTACATCCTAAATGAGACCAAAGAAGTTCAATAACAAGGAGAGACAAAACACTGTTGCTACAACTTAATAAGATCTAGGACCTGATTCAGGTGATGAAACCAAAATTATAGCCATGAGAATGAAAGGTAAATTTTCTAATGCAAATAATAGTTCTTTTAGTAAGCATGTTGAGTCTCAAAATGACAAAGAAAGAAGTGAGCCTTTTCATATCAGGGTCATTACAAAACATACCAAAGTTCATACGTTGTTTGATAGTGGATCCCAGGTCAATCTTATCTCTAAAGCAATTGTCAATAAACTTAATATAGAAACTACACCTCATACTAAACCTTACCCTTTGGGTTGGGTAGGTGATGATGCCAAATTACAAGTGACAAGAAAGTGTAAACTCAAATTCGCCATCACTACAAATTTTATAGATGAGGTAGAGCTTGATGTTGTACCACTTGACATATGTGGAGTTGTTTTAGGCAATCCATACTTGTATGACCGAAAATCAATATTATATCATCATGAGAACAAATATCATCTTTGTAAATATGGGGTTGGGTATATTGTTAAAGCACATCATAAGAAGATGAACTTATCTCTTGTAAATGTTGGTCATATCAAAAGGCTTGTAAGTTCTAGTAAGAATTTTGTGTTGTTGATGATTAAAGCTAAAGATATTGTTGGATCTGAAGTTTTCATAGGATGTGATTCTAAACTCAAACATGAATTGGTTGATGTTGTTAACCCTTATGATAATATGTTTCAGGAACCTGAAGGGTTTCCTCCTAAAAGAGGAATCCGACATGAGATTCACTTGCAGCAAGATGCACCACTTCCAAATATTGGCATGTACAAAATGTTCGTTTTGGAGAATTCATAAATCAAGAATAAAATTCAACAACTTCTTGAAAAAAGGGTCATCCGTCCCAACACATCTCCTTGTAGGTTTCCTATTGTCTTGGTTCCAAAGAAAGATGGTTACATGGCGCATGTTTGTGGATTTTAGATCTTTGAACAAAATCATGGTAAAGAATCACTATCCTCTTCCTTGCATTGATGCTTTGATAGACCCATTAAGGGATGTTGTTTACTTCACTAAGTTAGATTGATAAGAGGTTATTATCATTAGATAAGGATTATTGAAGATGATATTTGGAAAACTACTTTAAAGACAAAACAAGGTTTGTTTGAATGGTTAGTTATGTCGTTTGGGATTTGCAATGCACCTGCAACATTCATGAGAGTTATGAATGATGCGTTGATACCCTTCCTTGAATATTTTTTCTTACTGTACTCAAATGATATTATGGTTTTCAGTAAGACGCATGAAGAGAATGTCAAGCATGTGAAACAAGTTTTAGATGTCTTGAAAAAAATAAGTTGTATTTGAATATGTCTAATTGTGAATTTGGGAACACGTCTTTGGTTTATTTGGGTCATATTGTAGGAGGGGGTGAATTGAAGATTGATCCCTCAAAAGTTGATGTTATTTTAAATTGGCCTAAACCCAACAATGTAATAGAAGTTAGGAGATTTTTGGGAGCAACCCAATATTGGAGAAAATTTATAGATAACTTCTCACTCATTGCAGCACCATTACTTGCTTTGACAAGTGTGAAACAAGTCTTTCAATGGGGAGGTAAGCAACAGAAATCCTTCAACACTTTGAAAGAGAAAATAAATACAACACTAGTTCTAGCACTTCTAGATCTTAAACAACTATTTGTGATTCAAACCAATGCAACAAGTGATTATGATATGGGAGAAGTTTTGATCCAACATGGTAAGCCAATTTGTTATCATTTTGAAACCTTTACCAATGTAATAATTAACTATCCAACTTATGATAAAGAGTGGTATGCTTTGGTACAAAGTGTGAAAAAGTGGAAGAATTATCTGATGGGTAAATAAACAATTATTCATACTGATCATCAACCTTTGCAATACTTACAATCGCAAACCAAGTTACAACAAGCTAGACATTTTAGGTGGATGGGATTCCTTCAACAATTTCATTTTGTAAACAGGTACAAGAAAGGTATATACAACAAAGTTGTTGATATGTTATCAAGGCCTATTATTAATTCATTTGTTATTCTTAAGCATAACTCAATCATGCATGAACGCTATAATGAACAATATGCTCAAGGTGACGATTTTAAAGATTTTTATGCAACTTTGAGTCAAGGAAATCATGTTTAAGAATTGGATTATCATGTTCATAACAAGTTGTTGTATCATCTTGGCAAGTTATGTGTTCCACAAGGTGAAAGAGTTAATGTCATAAGGGAAGCCCACACATCTCTTATTTCTAGTCACTTTGGTGTAGGAAAAGCAGTTGCTCAAATTCAGAGGTATTGTTATTGTTCTTGAATGAAACTGTTTCATGTTATGTAAAGGGATGTTCTATATGTGCTACTAGAAATCCTAGCAATAGGAAATTGGGTTTGTACACTCCACTTCCTACTCCTTCTCATTCTTGGGAAAGTATTTCTATGGATTTTGTAAGGGGACTACTAATGTCTAGGAAAGGTCATGCTTATCTATATGTTTTGGATCGTTTCTACAAAATGTGTGTGTTGATGCTATGTAAGAAACATGTTATAGTTGAACAAACAACAAAGATGTTATTACAAAATGTATGTGTTCACTTTGGGTTTCCCAGTTCTATTAATTTTTATTGAGATTCTCATGTTGGGTGTGGAATCTGATTATCTTCTTTATTAAGAGGAATTGTCTCTTTGCACTGCAGTTTGTAATGGGGCTACAACGACGCCCGTCTTCTAATCACCATCAGGGGGTCCAGGGGGAGTGACAACGATTTTATGAGCTGCCCCCTTGGGTGGGGGTTCGAGGGTAGCACCCCCAAGCTAAAAATAGATGTAAAATTACCTTGTAAAATATTGTAATTTCATAGTCAATCTGATCCATTCATTAGGTGGATAATATGATGGTAGAAATTATGTTTAATTTAGGGTTTTTTTCCCTAGAAGGCAACCCCTTGCTATATATGAGGGAATTGTAATGTGGCTAGATGTATGTGTATTCTGAGTGAGAAAGAGAGAGGAGATTGTGTGAGAGAGAAGAGGGAATTGCAATGGATTTGTTGTAGGTTGTATCTCTTCATTTTACTGGATAATATAAAAGGAAGGACTGGCTATTTATCCATGGACGTAGCCCAAATTGGGTGAACCATGTATATATGTCTCTCTCTCTCTTGTTTTATGTGTATTCTGTGTTTGTGTTTCTGCAATATTTTATGTGTTCCATTGCTCTGTAATATATAATTTTCTAACATCTCAATTTGTCAAGAAGCTTCCGTAAAGTTTATGGGAACTCATGGACACAAAGTTGAAGAAGAGTACCACATTGCATCCACAAACCAACACCTAGAAGGAAGTAGTAAACAGAAGAA
>APFE031176055.1:0-13889 GCA_000404065.3 Pinus taeda
GTCCCTCATCCAAGAAACATCAAAGAATTACAAGCTTTTCTAGGAAAGATCAATTTCCTAAGAAGATTTATTCCTAACTTGGCCGAACTAATAAGATTGTTGAGTAACATGCTCAAGAAAGATGCCAAAGTCAAATGGACAGTAGAAGCCAAGCAGGCCTATGAGGAAATCAAGGTAGCTTTAACAAGAACACCTGTTCTCACAAGTCCTAGATTTGACAGAGATTTTATAATTTTTTCCTTTGCATCTGAACATACAATTACTGTTGTCTTATTAGAAAAGGATGACTTAAGATGTTAGAAACCCATTGATTTTTTCAGCAGAGCCCTTAGAGATGCCCCACTTAAATACCAGATCATGGAAAAGCAAGCATATGCCCTTGTAAAGGCCATAACAGATTTTAGAATCTATATCTTGTACTCTAACATAATTGCATATGTTCCCAATGCAGTGGTCAAAGACATTTTAACTCAAGAGGGAATTGAAGGTAAAAGGGGCAAATGGATAGCCAACATTTTGGAATATGACATAGAGATTAAGCTAACAAAACTTATAAAAGGACAAGGGATAGCTAAACTAATGACTGAAACCAATTTCCAAGCCCTTGACATTAATGAACTGGATAACGAACAGGAGATGGCGACTCCACAGATCAATCAGGCATTCTTACAATCACCTTGGTATACTGACATATGTTTTGTATTGTTAAACCTACAAGCTCCTCCAGGGCTATCCAGAACCAAAAAAAGATTTTTGAAAATGAAAGCCTCAAAGTTTTGTATCATAGATAATGTATTATTTTGGAAAAATCATGAAGGTATTCTGCTTAATTGTTTAACCTTGGATGAAACTGATAAAGTTCTTAGAGAATTTCATGCAGGGGATTTTGGAGGGCACCTATATTGGAAATCAACAACTGATAAAATCCTAAGGGCTGGATTTTATTGGTCCTCCCTCTTTGTTGATTCAAAAAAGTTTGTGATGTCATGTCATAAATGTCAGATCTTTGAAGGAAAGAAAAAGTTGCTGCCTTTACCCCTCAAACCTATTTCAACTGAAAAACCATTTCAACAATGGGGTTTAGACTTCATTGGGGAAATTCACCCTTCATCCTCTGGCCATCATAGATGGATTTTGACAGCTACATATTACTTTACCAAGTGGATAGAGGCCATACCTTGTAGACAAGCCAATGACTCAATCATCATGCAATTCCTAGAAACCAATATCTTGTCTAGATTTGGTTGCCTAGAAAAAATCATCATAGACAATGCAATTGCCTTCAAATCTAAAAGAATGATCAGCTTTTGTCACAAATATCATATTACCCTAGGTCATTCCACAACCTGTTATCCTCAAGGCAATGGCCTAGCCGAGTCCTCCAACAAAAGCCTCATTAACATCATCAAAAAGACCTTGGAGGAGAACAAAAAGAATTGGCATAAGAAGCTGGTAAATGCACTATGGGCAGATAGATTGACCACTAAAATATCTATTGGTACAAGTCCATATGAATTGGTATATGGTCTAGAAGTTGTTTTCCCTTCATCCCTTGGGATCCCTGTGATCAAATTGCTGCAGGAGATACAAGTAGAACCCAATGACATCCAGAGAAGGATCAATCAAACAATTCACTTACAACAAACAAGGGAAGAAGTGTATCATAGAACCCAGGTTCTACAAGAGAAGATGAAAAGGATGTTCGACAAAAGAACAAAATCTGAAGACTTCTTTATAGGGAACAAAGTACTAAAATGGGATTCTAGGAGGGAAGATAAAGGGAAACATGGCAAATTTGATTTTCTTTGGGAAGGAACATTTGTGATTCAAGCTGTACAGGGCAATAACACCTTTTTTCTGAAGAGTTTGGATGGTTCAAATAGTGAGGAAGGCCCAGTGAATGGGAGAATGCTCAAGCACTATTATGATCCATGAACACAACACAATTACATATTGTACATAAATATTTATATTTTCAGCATTTTTCATTTACAGCAGAGTAGATAGAAACCCAAGTGCAACAAATTTTGAAGAAAGATCAGTGAACTGTATAGAGTGAGGCATATAAAGTTGGATATTCCACCAACAAATCTGAAGCAAGTCCTGTTAATAGAACACTAATGATAAGCAGTTGGACAAATCAGCAAGACACAAAGTGGTAGTTCTCGCACAAATTAGGTCAAAAGAAGATGCACACAAGTTGATAAGATTCAGGTCAAAGGTATCCATGATAAGGAAGGTTCACTGCAGCAAGAATTGAAAGATAAGGCCATCTGACCTGCTATTCTTGGCTTTCCACCAGGAAAAGCCATCCCCAAGTGGAGCCACTGTTAGGTTCCTATACCAATAGGTTTCATTTTTCATGATTGATAGTGGAAAGGCTAAATATGTTCATCATTGCATCTTGCAAAGGTTCCATATTTTGTATACAGACTAGGAAAATTAAAAGATGAAAAGAGGGTATGCCTTAAAAGAAAAATCAAAAGGCAAGAAAATCAAATGGTCAGATAGAATAGTGAAAATGAACCCCAAATCAAAGACCAGGTAAGTGGCCAGTCAAAATGCCACTACTATCTTATTAGGATGAACACAATGTGCAAATACTGCTGCTAATCATACTTGATGGATGGCCCAACAGTTTAATCTAGACCATGCCATGTTTAAATTGTTTTGTTGTAGAATAGAGAATGATTCCTGTCCAAACAGCCCAAGCTTGGCAGATGACTAGCTAGGTAGAGAAATGAAGGAGCCCAACTGCCTAATCTAGGTCCTTGGAAGAGATAAGGGTAGATTTAGATAGGAGGGAAGTAAAAAGAAAAGAGGATAATCAAGGTTTGCTAATCTAAGTGCACCCAGTTAAAATGAAGAAAAAATGTTAGGATTATCAAGTTGGGTAGGTAGTGTGAGGTTGCAGAAGTAAAAATGCCATTACCATTTGGCTTACCAAAGAAGAACTCATCCCATTCAGGGTATTGGCACCATGGCTGAGGTCTGATGACATAACAATGGAAGCATGACTAATCTCCCTTTCCCCCCAAAGATCATTTACTAACACTCCCCAAAGACCTTGGGATCTTCCCAACAGTCTTATTTCACTTCATTCCAGTATCAATTCCAAGTCAAATTCTCAGTTGACTAAAGGAAAAGAAGCCACATTTCTTGTGTAAAAATCACTATTTTGAATTCCATTTCTCTAAATGTCACTAAGTTTCATTTCATGGGCTTAGCATTTTCCCTTGCATTTTCACCTCACAAAGTCATATTAACAGCTAATTTTATTATTTAGCTCCTTAAAACAGTGCCCCCCTTCCCTAGTTCTACAAAAAACTATATAAAAATCCCAAAAAAGCTATTTAATATCCCACCCCATAGCAATATAGCTATATAAGTTAGTATTGGGAAATATTTAGTCCATCTGGGACTAATATTAACCCTCCCCCATCCTAAAGACTATGGGTTGTGATTAAACCCTTGGGTAGAAATCAATTACCATAGTCTCCCCGCTCATAAACCCCATTTTTACCCCTCCCGCGCTAATATATTTGTTTGTAATGTTTGAAATAAACATATACAAAGTGAGCGCACATTATAACCCCACAAACCAAAGTTTAAACCCACCCCCGCCTTTATTTTTAATATTTTTAATGAGCGGGCTCCATTATTAACCTTCCGCCGCCCCGTAACCCCCGCCAGCCGTCCGATCGTCGGCCCCCCAGATCCAAGGGTGGGCGGTCATTTTCACCCACAAGTCAGCGGAGGTTTAGTGTCCGGGGGATTGGCGGTTTTGCCGCCGTACCCCCGCCACACGTTGCCTTCCCGGGGTGTTCAGAGGCCCCTCCCCCGATACCGCTCATGCCGAAAGGCAGTGCGGGGAGAATACCGGATACCGCCCTCCGCCCCGACGTCAGCACCACGTCAGCTCTGACGTCACCGCACGCGTCTGCGTCATGCCGCCATGCCCTGTGCTACCTCACCCCCCTGTCATAGGTCCACATCATCATGCTGTACCCGGGACCCGCCAATGACGTCATGCTGACGTCATCACCAAAAAGCACCAAAAGCCCCGAATTTACATAAAACAACGCAAAAACGACCGTTTTATATCATTTTCATTGCTTGTTTTTGGAGCGCTGTGCATGCTGTTCACGTCGAGTTGCTGCCAAACCTGGAATTTGACCATCCGAGCTGCTGCCACCTGCAAATTCAAGTCAATTACTCACCATTGTTCCAGCTCAACACTCTCAGCGTCGTGAAAACCAGGTATTTGCCCACAGTCAACCTTTTTATCCCTGTTTTCACCATTTGGTCCATTTTTTGCCTGCATAAAAGTCTGCTAGCACCCACACTGAGCCAATTATACACCTACTTATTGTCTAAACTTGCTGGTTAGTATCGTCTACCCACAAGACTCAGTAAACCTGCATCAGACCGCATACTTCACTTGAAAAATTGACGTTAAGAGCCCGTGCTGCCAACACAGGTCCTCACACTTGTTCATTATCCACTCCCACCAAACTTCTCTCTGTAAAATCCACCTGCTCAGCTCAGGGACATCTTTTGCCCTACAATTTCCCTACCAGTTTGACAACCAGAGATAAAGTCTGTTGAATCTCTGTAGTCTCTCCTCTGACACACATTGCAAATAGCTAAAGCCACTGCCAAATACAAATTCACCTTGCAGCCTACAATAACTCTACTAAATCTTAGCCCCAAGTATCAACACAGAAAAGACTTCAATATGGCTGCTCCAGCTGCTCTAAATGTTGCTCCTATCAATGCACCTAATAAGGAACTTGAGGCACTCCCATTAGTTGACAGTGATTACCTCATTCAGGATTTGGTTGGGGACAGAAACCACTTACAGACCTTCTGCCAGCTGAGGAATAGCTACTTAAGCAACAGTGACATGTATGGCATCTGGGAGTCAAATTTTCCATCTATTTCTTGCCTTCTGTGAATATTTTTCTTGAAATAATTCACCTCTGTGCTGAAAATTATGACCTAATCCTCAGATCTGTCAAGTCTCCATATAGGAGCATACTCTTTCATATAACTCCTGACTCCATTAATCAGATGCTCAATTTCAAATAGACCCAACTGTTCATCCCATTTTCCGTCAAATACCTGCTGGATGAAGTCCCTAAACTCTCCAGCACTGAGATAGCTAGAATTGCCAAGACCTTCATGAGAGCAGATCGCCAACGTACAGGGCCACCTTCTTTCCTATATGTCAATTTCAATGAGGTAGGCAAGCTGCTTGTAGACATGATATCCTCTGTGCTGGGTTTCTCAACAAGTGAGCACATTGATGAAACAATGTTGGTTCTTTTGTCTGCATATAGCCTTGGAAAGCCCCCTGCTGTCAAATATAACTATGCCAAATTCATAGCCAATAAAATACATGACCAACTGCTAAAGCTAGACAGGGAGGCAGTTTTCAAATATTCATCAAATATCTATCACCTGTTCATGTACTATCAGACAGATTGCTTCCAATACCCCATCAAAAAGCTAGATTCACAGGGTGAAAGGAGATCTGTTAGCTTTTGGTCTTCAGTCTTTCATCAAGTTCAGAACTCTCCCTATTGCTACTGTGAGTTCATTGACCAATTTGTTTATCCAGTCTCATGTCTCTTGAAAAGAACTCCTCCTCCTAGATTGTCATATGACATGCAGAAAATATTGCAGCTGTCCAAGAATTATAAAATAGGTGATTGGTATCTATACCAAAATCACACTGTCATCAAGATCTATGGTTGTGAGCTCTGTCCCTACAGGCTCCCTAGATATGTACCCATGAGATTGTTTGCCTTGGAATACTATAGGCAACTCATTAACTCAGATCCTACCCAGTTTCATAGTGCCAAGAAGAAAGCCAACCTGAAATTCAGAGACCATCTAGGCCCCTTTATCATGAATAAGAAAGATGGTTGGCAAGAGGCTGATCAAATATTGGGGCAACAGCTCAAACTGAAAAGGAGTTTCTGGTGGGTCCCTTATGACCCTGAGGGCTTTATCAGTGCTAGAAGAGTCAAATATAGGATGTTAGCCTATAATCATTCTCCAATTCCACAAATTGAGGAATATGCCAACAAAGATGAGTGGGTGCCAGGAACATTAATTGAAGAGTTTACCCAGGAAGAGATAATGGAGCAAAATGTCAAAGATTTAGAAAAAACTCTTGACTTGGATTCTTTTCATCAGGTGACATTCAAGCTACCACTCCAAGTCGGGGAAGGCACCTCCACAGCCGCAGCTGCACAAACTGCCCAGCAAGTATCTACAACAACAACAACTACAACAAAGGGAAAGGAAGTGATGGATGCACAACAGGAGACAGAGACAAAACAACCCACCACTTCCAAAGATCAGAGTCAAGGGCAAGCCCCTCTACAACAAACTGAAACATCACAGCTTCCAGTCTTGCAAACTCCTCTTAATGAGGAAAGAGGTAAGAAACGAGATAGAGAGGAGGCCACACCTCCAAGTGGGTCAACACAGCAACCATAAGCTAAGAGGCAAAGAATTGACCCTCAGACTGAAGAAGAAATTAGTGAAGAAAGGGTACAGAGACAGAACAGAGAGAGAGAGTCCAGCCAGCAGACTGCTACCAGCTCATTCCAGCAGGAACAGGGTATGCAGCATAGCACAGAGGTGTCTTCTTCCAGGCAATAGGGAAAGCAACCAGCTGGTATCAAAGGAACTTTTATGGAAATCAAGGCACAAAATGAACTTTTAAGAGTACAACTTTATGATCAATTCTTAAAAATAACACCCTCCAAGCAACAAAGATTGATGGCGACTTATGATATCAAGGAGGACAAGATGATTTTTACTCATTTCAAGCCTAAAGTTCCACACCCCAAATCATCTGCAGACTACATAAAGACAAACATGGAAGTCCTCTCCAAGGACATACATCCCATGGATCAAATTGAACTGCATAAGCAATCAGGGGAAATGGTTTATGCCACACTTGCAGATAGGGCTATGCTGGCCCATCAGTTAAATGAATAATTGAAGAATACAAATACTCAATTAGATCTGGAAAGGATGTCCTCTACTGCCAAGGATAATCGAATAAAGACTTTGGAGGACATTATTGTTGATCTAGGACATGATCCTAAAGATCCAAAGGGTATCAAGGCCCTTATGAAGAAGAAGGAGGATGATATTGTTGCACTCAGAAAGCAGGAAAAGCTGCCTGCAACCATCCACCCTCAAACATCAGAACTTGTATAAGAAAAACAGGTTGTTGAGACAATGGATCTGCTTCTAAAGATGAATCAAAGAATACTACAGATGGAGGCAGAATTGGAAAAGGCCTTGCAAGACAAGCAAGGGGAGTCAACCTCCCAACCCCCTCAAACATCTACAACTCTTGACCCTGCTCCTCATACACAAGCAATAGCAGTCCCTCCTACCATTCCAGCACCTACAACAACTACATCAACTACAGATGCTATAGCAGCAACAATAGCAGCACCAGAATCCAGTATGAGTATGGAGGACCTAATGAAAGCTGTCAAGGAGCTTGAAATTCAAGTGACAGAAGTAAAAGAGGCCAAAGAAAGGCTGGCCAAACTAGAGGACAGTTATGACAAGTCCAAAATAACAGTGGCCGAAAAGCAAAGGGAAATAAAAGCCCTAGAGACCAGAGTGAAGGCCTTAGAAAAAGAATTATCTCTGGACAAAACTCTGGTTGAGATCAAAAAGATTTTGTGAGCCAAAATTGGCCAATCAATTAATGACCAATGGAGATCAATACAGGCCATACATGAGCAGATTGAGTTAATAGGTATGGCTCAATTTGAAATTCAAAAGGCTAGAGCAGCATTAGGGATTATGCCTGAACAGGCCAACAAGATGATTCATTTCCTTAATACTCACACCAAGGAAGAATTGGAAGCACTAGACATACGCAGCCGAACAGACACTATTCTGACAGCAAAGAAAGTGCTAACCTTAAGAAATTTCACATAGACTCTGGAAAGGAAATGTCAGGAGATGCAGACGGAAGTAAATGATTTTAGGACAAAAATAACAGCATTGCAAAGCAGAGGATTACCCAGCCTAGTGACTGGTACTCGAAAACTGTTGTCCTGTGAGTAATACACCACCAGGATCAACAATTATGTTGAAAATCAGATTACAGCATCTACCAGCTCCACAGAAGAAGCAGGACCTCCCTCTGGGCAATCCCTATATGATAAATTGGAGAATTTATTTTTTACTGAGCATGAGATTAATCATCTGTTTGAAGTGCCTCCAAATTTCTATAGATATACTGAAGCAGATGAAACACTCATAAAGATAAGGAGACATCAGTTACCTCCAGCTGATTGGTGGCAAGCAATGCTGGAAGTATTGCCCAGGTAATTTTGGTCTACTCTTCCTTTTGTCAGCTTCAGATCTCAGTCACAGTACAGGTCAACAAAGAATCAAATACACAGGTACTACAGAAAGCATCAAGGCGGTGACTTAGCAAAGCACTAAGACAACGTGCTCAACAAACACAGATTAAAGACGCAGCTACAACTAACTTTGTTGGTCCAAAAAAGTCAAAACTTGTCTGACAAAAGACAACTGCCATACCAATATTAACTGCTGCATTTATTTCTTTCATTTATTTCTGTAAGAGAGTTGGTGGTGTAATCTATTGCACAATGACTCATAATCTAGATATTTTATCTCCTATTTTTGTATATATATCCCCCCAGTATTGGGGGTCGGTTTTGGTGAATCTCTCTCCGAAGAGCTGCATTGTATATCACAGACTTTTTGATAATATAAATTGCTGGTGAAGTTCCTGGTCTTTGTACTGTCTGAAGGTGGAAATGAAGGACTGTGTTACACTGCAGAATTCCTGTGTCACTTAATGTAACAATAAGTTACTCTGAATTATGTTTTGTTTTTCTATGTATGCATAAATTTCACATATGTTTCATGATCATAGCAACAGGGAAAAATAATAGCTTAGGACTTGTTTAAATACACCCTCTGCTCAATCTCTGTTTCTAAATATGTTTTCTTCAGATTTAGCCATGGATATGAATTATTAATTGCTCATATTTAAACTAAGTCTATCACTGTGAATATTGTTTAGGAATTCTTAAATGCTCTTAAACAATACTCCCACTTTCCCCCCAATTAGCATAGACAAATATTGTTGATTGCCTTTCACTCACTAATGTCATGCTTTCATAACCCAACTTTGAATAATTGTTCCACAAGTGCCTATCTGGCTTTGCAGCAATAGCTTTCCTTCAAAGAAATACTTCAACAGTACACCATCATGAACTCCATTGCCCAATGGTTCAGACTGCTCTGTAATCAGTACACCAACTCTGTTTGAATTCACCACCCAACCAAAATCTAAAACAAAATCAGTGCACCATAACTAGCCTAAAATCACCCACAATAATGCTAAATTATAAAGAGAGAGCCCTCTCTAGTTGCAGGTAGGCTAGGACCTGTAACTAAAAGACTGGTCAGTGGTTACCTCGGCCGTATTCCCTATAGGAAGCAGGGAACAACCTGAGTGATAATAGATTCAATGCTTCAATGTTTCAGTGTTGATTAAGTTGAAGGGAAGGTTGATTTAGTGTGTGCATCTGCTACTGCGACTAGTGCTCTTCATGCTACAACTTGTTCAAATTTGGGTGAACTTACCCATTCTCTTGATCTCTCATTGTACTTTGTATCTATCATGAACAATTGATTTCTATAGAAGAAGAATATGGTTGGGTTTTCCCCTTGTGGGTTTTGCCCTGGTCATTGGACGTAAATTCTATGTCTCATTTTGTTCTTAGTTGTCTTCTATTATGCATTTGATTTATGTTCTATCTACAATTGTTTATCTAATATTACAACATAAATAATATTTGTAATAAGTGATTGTTACAACATAGACCATCATAATTTCAACATGGTATCAAAGTTTTGGTGGATACAAACTCAAGAAGACAAGTGTTGTTCCAACCCATTTTCTGTTAAATATCTCTTGTTATCCACTCTATTTGCAGCCCATTTTCTGCTAAAATATCTCTTGTTGTCCACTCTATTTACAGTCTATTTTTTTAGCTGAAATATCCCTTCTCATTTTTTGTTGAAATATTACTTGTTGCTCCTTCAATTTGCTGCAGAAATTTTACTGCTATTGTTCTTCGACGATTTCAAGGAAACTACAATATAATAGTAATCCGGTAGAAAGTAATTAAAATGTTGCATGTGTTTAATAGGTGTGGTTTTGGTACTTGTTGACACATCCAAAATAAAGAGTAATTTTACTTATATTTATGCATGTGCAAGAAAAAGTTATCTTAAAATAGAAGTATATTACATAGAAAGATATGAAAGAATAATTAATAGAAAATGAATGTTGAAGATGGGGGGATTTTGACTCTCACATTATATGAAAAATGTCATAATCTTATTGGTTTTGGTAATTTTGATATTGGAGTTAACTAACAATAGTGGTTGTAGGTAAGAATAATGACTTTTTCAAAAGATGGAATGATAATTTTTTAAATTAACCTCTTTTGTAGTGATCAAAGTTGGATTATAACTAATATCATTACAAGTAATGAAGTCAATATGTATAAGTATTATTATATGCCTCCACTCTGGGATCAAAATTTGAAGATCTTTATAAAACCAATGGAAGACCCATCCATGCATTGATTCATGATAACTAATCATCAATATTAATTGTGGCACCGAAAGTTCACTCATCTTCACTATAAAGCATTACCTCATGTGAAAAAGATGGTTTCCAAAATACCTAAGATTAGAGTGTATCATGGTGGAGTTTGTCAACTCTTGTTAATGACATATGATTGATGGACAGTGGTAAGTTATAGAGGCTAGATCAAGAGGGAGCTAACTACTTCCTTCAATCCCCATTAAAAAATAAGTATTTTCAAGTCTTATGTTGTTTCTTTGTGTCACTGCTCTTGTTTATATTTATCTTTTTAGATCATTGGTTATTCTTCCTACATGATTATTTGAATGATTCTTTCACTACCTTCTTGATGAGAATGCAATCAAGAAAAAGAGACCTTGAAGATCATTAGAATACATAATAGTGCAAGAACAACAAACTCCAAGAGGAAGTTGGTGGAAGATAATGAAGGAGCCACTCTCACATTTACAAAAGAAAGAAAGACTTGCCTCATTTTCAGGTATACTTTCATTATGTTTATTTACTTTTCTACTATTTCTCTTGCTCTTATTCTAGGATCAACATGTACATTTGATGAATGTGAGAACTAAGTCCTTTGTATCAAGATTGAGGAAGATATCGAGCCATCCCATGACCTGAGTGGACATGAAGTGGAAAAGAGCTCAAGATATTTGCAAAAAAGTTGGGATCATGAAAGAGACCACAATATCGTATAACCCAAAACAAAATGGTGTGGTTGAAAGAAAGAATAGAGCTATCATGGAAACAAGCAAAGCTATGTTGCATGATCAGAAACTATTGAAGTTTATATGGGGAGAAACTAATAACATAGTTGTCTATGTTCAAAACAAATATTCTCACCATGCCCTAAACAACAAGACTCTAGAAGAAGTCTTCTCTGGTGAAAAACGCGAGGTTGGGCACTTGAGGATCTTTGACTACCATGTCTACTTCCACATGCCAAAATAAAAGTGAAACAAGATGGAAGCTTTAGGTTGTAGGTTTTAACCCTGTACAGAAATTATCTGCATGCGAATTCTAAAACACATAAAATAAACAATGCGAGAGCATAAAACACATATACACAAATATTTTCCCCTGGATCCCAAAACCAGGACTACCAGCTTGATTTTTCATTATGTTCCTTTCAATGTTACAATACATATTTATACATGCCAAAGCATCCAATACCATGGACCAAAAACATTGTGTCCAAAACCATGGACTAAAAGCCATCACGTCCAAAGCCATGTGTGAAAATCATGCACAAATCTATAGGTAGGTCCGCCCAACCTAACATAGGGTCCAAAACCAAAATTTTATGGGGCGCTGCCCCGGACCCCATAGAGTGGGGTTACTTGCACCCATCAAACCCCCTGTGACTCCCCCTCGCTATGCAATCAGTGCAACGAAGGGGGGGCTCTGCCCCCCTTCTACCCCCCCGGTTAACTGATCTGAAAATGGGGCTCTTAGGTTTCTTGTCTAGCTTACAAGAACCTCTCCCACTTCCAAAGCTTGAATATTCCCAAGTCTTTAATGATTAACCAAATCGGAATTAAGAAATGCTTGAAAGTATAGGTATATGCTTGTATTTATGGTTGGTTGTTTATGTGATTTAAAATCTATTGTGTATGCTGATATTTAAATGTGCTTGAACATATACATAAATGCATATAATAGTGAATAATGCAGTAGTAAAACAATACACATAAGACAACAATTTGATGAGAATTTCATCCAAAACTCTTGTGGGCTACGTCTCCGTGAGATCTTGTCAATTTGACTTGGTTGTTTGGAATTATGGTTTCAATTCTTTTACAAGTGTTACACTTAACTCCATTAGTTTACAACTGAACCAATGGGCTTAGAATGCCATCTTACCCCGTTGGTTGTCCATGCTCTGCTGACAGATCTAGTCTTCTCTAGACTAATTCCTTCAGTAGTGCTCTGAGCTTCTTGAGCTTCTGGCCTCTCTGACTCCCTTAGATCTTTATACTGTCACTGGAAAATGCCTTCTTCTATGTTTATGAAACTCAGACACCAGCAATAGCTAGACCATTTGATCCCCTGTTGTTCTACAATTTTACTGCAGCTTCATTGCCCCCCCAACCTCAGGTGGCTTTACTCTTTGCTCATCTCGCTCGGCCTTCCCAACCTCTGGTGGCTTTCTTAGCTTTCGAGCCTCTCCGAGCTCCTTTTACTCTACACCAAGCATCATTACTCTACAGACTATCTTCTTTGAGCTTACGCTCAGCATTCGAGCATCTCTGTGCTTCTGGAGCTCCCTCTGCGCATATGTTGAGTCTCCAAGAGTTCGTTGGGCCTTTCCACAGATTCCAAAACCTCTCTACTCTGCCTACATATTCATTGAAGCATCTCTGGGCTTCTCGAGCTTCTCTAAGATCTCCCTAAGAATTTCTTTGCCTGTGCCTCTGATAATCCTCCTTCTCTGTGTTTTCCATGTCTCTCTCGGCCTCCCTTTGTTAACTATATTTTTTGTTGTTTTATTAACCATTTGGTTACCTTCCCAAGGCGTGGAAGACCAATTGTTTTACCAAAGAATCCGTTTTCCAATTGGACTGAAACCGGTCGTTTCACCTTCCTTTGGCATAAATCCCAAAATAGACATTATAACAGAAAACACAGGTGAAACTCATGAAAACACATCATGAGCCTTTAGCTCGAACTTCAAATTTTATGCAATCATGCAGATGATCCCCATCGGGTTCGGGTCTGATCGCATATTGCAATCGCAATGTATATTGGCCCTGGCATCGAGGGTTCACTGATCGTTGATTGGCGATATCGGTGTATCGCTATCGGCCCCTTTGCATTGGCGCTATCGCTGATTGCATATTAGCGTATCGCAGAGCTACGGCCCGAGGGTCTTTCCTTATGACACACACTGATTCGATACATATGCGGATGCGATATTGCATTGAACCATGTTGCAATCGGACCATTGGGTCCGCGACATACATCGCAGTCGGGGGTTTCGGGGGGATGGCCTATAACTGAACTCGCCGATTACATTATCTCCGATATATATATGTGCCAATATATATAAAAGCTTTCCTGCTCCGGTATTGTATTTGCCATATAGCTTTGTTTTTGACCGCTGATAATGTATATGACCCATATATGTATATATATATATATGCCGCCGATATATGTATACATACACACACATTATCGGCGGCATATA
>APFE031176055.1:22432-36997 GCA_000404065.3 Pinus taeda
GTCACTTTGGACCAAATACTATGGACCAAATACCACGGACCAAAACCATGATTTCCAACATGTACACGCCTTTACTCTTATTAACCCACGTGTATACGCGTACGCTCCTTATGCTTCTCTAACCCGCGTATATACGCACTTTCTTCATGGTCAACCTGCGTATATCTCTCTATTTACCTGCTGCACTATGATCTGTCCTCTGAGTGAGTTTCCATCACCTGTATCATTCCTCTGAGTGAGTTGCCATCAAGGACAACACTTGAATCATAATGCCAACAATGCAACCAACGATTCTAGCCTTCCTATCATCCCCTAAGAAGACATCACCACCATCATATTTCTCATACTTGCAAAACCACTCTCTATGGGGAGTGAAGTGAAAGGATGCATTTGAGTCAATCAACCATGCTTCATAATCTATTTGTGTACTAGAAGAAGCCAAGTACACATCCCCACCTTCATTTGAGGTGGTTTTCGCCTCTGTAGAAGGAGCATGATCAGATCCCTTTCCTTTATGTGGAGCTTTAGATTTACAATCCCTTTTGTAGTGCCTTTCCTTTCCATATTTCCAACACACCACCTTTATAGGTTTTCCTGTATATTTAGATCTCCCACTCGATGACTTATTTTTGTTTCTGTTCTAGGACCATCCTCATATAGACAAGGCATCACCATTCTAGCTCTCCATATTTTTCCGTCTCATCTCCTCCATCAGCAAGGATGAGACTATTTCATCAAATTGCAAGGCAGTTGCATTGCTACTTATTGCAATAACCAGACTATTCCACGAATCTGGTAGAGAACACAACAAAATGATGCACTTATCTTCATCTGAAATTTTAATATCAATAGATGCTATCTGACTTACCACAGTATTAAATGCTTTCAGATGCTCTGTCACTGAGTCTCCATCTTTCATTCTCAGGTTATATAGCTTTTTCCGTAGGAATAGTTTATTCACCAGAGACTTAGATTGGTACAAAGTCCCTAACTTCTTCCACTAAGCCTTCGCTGTAGCTTCCCTTGATACATTCATCAATACTGAATCTGAGACACATAATCATATTGTGCTCTTTATCTTCCAATCTAAATTCTTCCATCTTCATCGGACTCCCGTTGGTTTAGTACCCAGATCTACTGTGATCCACTGATCTTTATCCATCAATAGATCCTCCATCTTGAGTTTCCACAACTCAAAACTCTGACCATTAAATTTCTCGATCTCTATCTTTCCCCTGCTCGCCATCTGCTTTCACCACCAGAATCGATCTCACAGATCTCCCACTGAATAGGGTCTACCACAGGCCCGAGTGAAACCCCTCAACAACAAAGACATCCCCTTGAAGCCAAAACAACGCTGATACCAAATGTAGGTTTTAATCCCGTACAAAGTTTACCTGCATATGAATTCTAAAAAACATAAAATAAACAATGTGAGAGCATAAAACACATACACATAGATATTTTCCCATGGATCTCAAAACTGGGACTACTAGCTTGATTTTTCATTATGTTCCTTTTAATGTTACAATACATATTTATACATGCCGAAGCATCCAATACCATGGACCGAAAACATCGCATCCAAAACCATGGACTGAAAACCATTGCGTCCAAAACCATGTGCGAAAATCATGCCCAAAACCATAGGTAGGTTACCTGCACCCCTCAAACCCCCTGTGACTCCCCCTGCTACGCAATCAGCGCAACGAAGGGGGGGCTCCGCCCCCCTTCTTATCCCCTGGTTAACTACGTGGGCTAGTCGTGGAAAGAATATAACACAACCCAACACAAGTAAGAAAGGTACATTTGTTGGTTATTGTAAAAATTCTAAAGTTTACAGAATATATGTACCTGGACAAAGAAATATAGAGTTTAGTAGGGATGTAACATTTGATGAAGATGCAACTCTTGGAAAGGTAAGAGATACTCCTCTTCCTCTTGGTAATGTTGATATTTAAGATGATGCATTTGAGATACAAGAAAATCTTGAGCCTAAAATTGATGTTGTTGATGAACCCATGGATCCTTTGGATCCTCCTCAGTGTGGTCATCCTGCTAAAATGAGACCTTTATGGCTTTGTGACACCATTTAAGATGTTGATAAGCATGTTTCTCTCAGAGGAACCTTTAAAGAAAGCAAGAAACCATGTTGGTTCCAAGGATATGTTGTAGCCATGAGAAACATTATTCAAGTTTAACCATGCACCTTTGAAGAAGCTATGAAGGCTCAAGTGTGGAAAGATGCAATGGCTGAAGAATATGAGTCCATTATTTATAATGATGTATGGAAAGTGATTCTAAGACTACAAGGTAAATTTGTTGCATCTTCTAAATGGATGTATAAAATTAAACATGGTGTTGATGGCAATATCGAAAAATATAAAGCTAGATTTGCAACTAGAGGGTTCTCTTAGAAAGAGGGAATAAACTATGACAAAATCTTTGTAGATGTTGCTCTTTATACAAACATTTGATATATTGTGGCTATCGCTGCTAGCCAAGGATGGTCCCTTCACCAAATGGATGTGAATATTTCTTTTCTACATGGCTTCCTCAAGGGAGAAGTATTTGTGGAGTTTGTGGAGCAACCATAAGGTTTTGAAGTAGATGACCGAAAACTCATGAAGAAAACCCTTCTATGGTTTGAAGCAAGCTCCAAGAGCTTGCTATGCCCACATTGCTAAATTCTTGATGAAACTTGGTTTTACTAGAAGTAATGTCGATCCAAATATTTACTTCAAGGCAGTCCAAGGTATGCCTTTGATTTTGGTATTATATGAGGGAGTTAGCTTCTAAATTTGAAATGAAAGATCTTCATTTGATGCACTACTTTTTAGGTCTTGAAGAATGGCAGAAACATGGTGAAATTTTCCTTTTTCAAGGAGAATATGTTGTCAAGTTTTTAGAAATATTTGGTATGACAGAATGTAAATCCATGAATACTCTAATGGAGATAAACTTCAAGAAGCTATGTGGTGAAGTTGCAGGTCCTGATTTGGCAAATCCTTGTGAGTATCGACCACTGATTGGAGCATTGATGTTCTTAGTGAACACTAGACCAGACATATGATTAAACCATCTCATGCACATTGGATTGTTGCAAAGCATGTGCTAAGATACCTACATGGGGCCATCAATATTGGATTGAAATATACTCTTGGAGATGTAAGACTACTTGGATACTCTAATGTCGATTGGGTTGGTAACTCAACTAACAAAAAAAGCACATTTGGGTGTTTCTTTAGCTTAGGATCTATCATGATATCTTTGATGAGTGGGAATCAAACGTATGTAGACCTCAACATAGCTGAAGCTGAGTACATTGTTGCTAGCATGGGTAGTTGTGAGGCAATAGGGTTGAGGAATCTCTTTGGAGAGTTGTTTGAGCATATTTTGGACACAACAATAATTTATAGTGAAAATAAGAGTGTGATTCGACTTGCAAAAAATAATGTGTTTGATGACAAGTCCAAGCATATTGAGATAAAATATCCCTATATTTTGGATATGGTGCAAAGAGGAGCAGTAAGACTCCATCATATAGCAACTAATGACCAAATAAACAACATTCTTACTAAGCCATTGTTGAAAGGGAAGTTCTTAGTTTTCAGAGAGAAGTTTGGACTGATGGATGTGACCCTTCCTAGAGAGGGTGGTAATGGATGATGAGCCTTGGTTGTGTGAGATCCTTGTCAAGTGGCTTATCTCCCCAAGTCGAGATGTGACTTGGTTGCACAAGATCCTTGTCAAGTGGGTTATCCCCCCCAGTAGAGATGTGACTTGGCTGTGCGAAATCTGTAGAAATATGGTGATAAAATTGCAACTGATTAAGAAATTTAATATAAATCAAGAGACACAATTCTACTCTACTGATTTGCGAAAATTAATTCACAATTTATAACAACATTCACAAACATGCATCAATTGCATACACAAGTACACAAATTTATCTAGGGGAAACTAACTGGTAAAAAACCCTTAAGTATGATTACATTAATTAGATTAATAAAGAATGTATTACAATTACTTGCTCGCTTTGAGCGCAATCTACAAGTGCATAACTATTCTCTATGCTCATTGAAAATATATGACCCAGACTTAGTCAATTTCTTCCTCCACCTAAGCTCCTATTTCCTCGCGCAAATCTCAAGGAATTAGGTCCCTATCTTTTAGGAATTTTCCTCTAATTGATTACACAATTCCCAATGATTGTTCATTAATTGCATACAACACTTGTACACTCGAAACTAATCTAAAAATGATGTTACATTGCCTTGGAATCTCCACCACAACTGAGCAGTTCGAATTCCTTGCATGCATGAGCTAGTTTTGGTTGATTGATCAGTGAATTGGATGATCACTGAGTTAGACTATTGTCTCACTGCACAACTGACCCCCAACTAATTCTATCAACAATTAGAACTAGTTTAACTAAATACAACTAGAAATAACTGAACTGGATTGCTACAAATTAGCAATCACACATGCATAACTGAACTTTAAGCCCTCTAACTCGAATTTAGTGAGCTAACTGAGTGACAAGATCCATGTCACCTAAGTTAATTTCCTCCAAGTTGTCTGCTAATGTGGAAATTTTGAATGTACTCAATTTGACCAAGACAAAGTCAAATTGAGCCTTACTTGCTACAATTCTCAGCACTACCTCTTAGCAAGAAAGGGATTTTCAACCACCCCTCTCTTTCACTTGTGGAATTCTAACTTCCCTCTCGATATAGCCTTTGTTAAGGTGCCAACATCTTGTTCCTCTATCGGAATGTATTGTAGAAAAATTATCATCCTCTATACATAGTCCCGTAAATGATGATATCAGATACCTATATTCTTGGATCGATTGTGAAATACCGAATTCTTAGAGAGCTTAATGCAACTCTGATTATCACAATAGATCACAGTTGGATCCATATCCAGATCAATCAAGATCGTCTTACATGTTTCTTGACTTGCAACTATGTATTTAGCTTCCGTCGAGCTGAGCACAATAGACATTTGCTCCCTGTTGTACTAGAAAATTGTTGCGGACCCAACACTAAAAATTCCACTTGATGTACTCTTTCGGTTGGATGGACTCCCTGCCCAATCTGCATCTGTGAAGCCACATAGTGTCACTCTCTCTATTCGTTTGTACCATAATCCATACTAGGTAGTTCCTTTGAGGTATCGTCAAACACATTTTGTTTCCTTCCAAAACAATTTAGTCGGCTTAATCATAGCTTGGCCCAGTTGGTTAACTGCATAGCACATATTTGGTCATGTGTTCATAGATACATCAGTGAACCCACTAGCTGTTGGTAAATGGTAGAATAAACCTCTTCACTTGAAGTGACATTCTCCTTCCTCCAGTTGGTTGCTAGAGGTGTCTCCATGGGCTTACAACTCTCTATGAAATCTCTACAGTATCTCGGTGGCATACTCACCTTGAGACACAAACAATTCCCCATCACCTTGCCATACTTCTAGCCCTAGGAAGTAGTGCATGAGACCCATGTATTTCATCTCAAATTCCCTAGTAAGGTCCTCCTTGTAAGTGTGGATCAACTGCTCATCAACTGTCAATATTAAATCATCAACATATAAAACAATGATAAGTAATTTACCATCTACCAAAATGTGATAGAGGTTCACATCCATTTCGCTTTTGGTCAAGCCCAATCTAGTGAGATAATTATCAATCTGAGTGTACCAAGCTTGGGGTACCTGTTTGAGACCATACAATGCTCCCTTGAGTTTGCACACATGAGACTCCCTATCCAATGTCTCAAAACTTTTTGGCTTCTCTATGTACACTTCTTGCTCAATAACACCATTGAGAAATGTTGTTTCTACATCCATCTGGTGGATCTTCCACCCCATCTGCGTAGCTAGTGCAAAAGTTGATGTAATGGATGAATACCTTGCTACAGGAGCAAAGGTTTATTCATAGTCAATTCTCTCAACTTGAGAAAATCCTTTGGCCACAAATATAGCCTTATACTTCTCTATGTTTTCGTCTACTGCATGCTTAACCTTGAAGATCCATCTCGAACCCAAAAATGCTTTATCTGCCAGTCTTTGGACCACTTCCCAAACAATGTTCTTCATGATGAATTTGTATTCTTCCACCATTGCATCAACCCAAAATGGTTTCTCAACTGATTCTTCAAAAGAGGATGGTTTAGTCTCTACAAGCTCATTCATTAGAGCAATGTAGCCAATGTACTTCTCAGGTGACCTCCTTTGCTTGCACAAATTTGAAGGATCTCCCACATTCTCCCTTGCATCCTACACCAATCTATCGGCTTCCTTGTTTCTTTTTCTACCTTCTCTAGATGGTTATTCTTGAGTGGATGTCTCCACTCTACTTCTTCTTTGTTCCTCCATTTATTGATGATCCATGACTTCTTGAGGCTTGTCCTTTGGAGCTAAAATCTCATCTTCTAGTGGAAGTTGAAGCTCCCTCTCAAGAGAGCATCTCATTGTTTTCTCTTCATCAAACTTTACATCCCTTCACATAATTGCCATTATGAGGGAAGGTAAGTACACCTGGTAGTTGTGTGAGGTTTCAGTATAACCCACAAAAACTCTCAACTCTGTTGTCAGCTCAAGTTTCTTCCTCAAATCTTTGGAGACATGGCAGTAAACAGAGGCTCCAAAAATTATGAAATGAGACACATATGAATTCCTCCTTGAGAAAGCCTCCTCCAGTGTAATTGTACCTGTTAACTCTAGAATCTGCCTCAAGCTAAGGAAGGCAAAACTCAAGGCAACATAAAACCAAGCTCAACCTCGTAGCTATCCCTACGAGGACAGGAGAGGGCTCTCTCCGGGTCTATCTCAGTAAACAAGTTTTCAAAGGGGCTGAGATGACCGATAAGGAATACTTATTTTAGGCTAGTAAAGAGATAGGAAAGTTTGATTGAGATTTTTGAGTTTTTTGTTGGAGAAACGGGAAAACCAATTTTGGGTGCGGGGATTAAGGTCAGATCTTTGCAGAGTTCGAGTTGGGGCGAGGTAGGCAGTAGTCTTGATGCCTTTAATCAGGTGTATGGATGGATCAGAACGACAAGGAGCTAAAGAGGGCAAGGGAGAACATGGATCCTCTCCAAACTGGCAAAAGCATGAAAAACTAAACAAACTTAACGGAAGAGCACTGTAAACAATGAATTCAACTTCATTTACTCATTCATTTAGTTTCAGAAGCATAAGAAGGAATGACATACATGTAAACATGAATAAAATTACAATAACTGAGAGATAACACCATCAAGAACTGAAAGCCACAAGAATCCCAACAGGTGCTGCAAAATCTCTGATCTTTCCTCAGCCAAAATATGAAAAATATGTACAATAATGTGCCAAAATCTTCCCAAGAGTCCAACCCCTGCTACTGAATGAAAATTTACATATATAGATCAAGCTAACCTCATTCCCTAACCTCTAGAGGTCGAGCTCCTCCTTCTAGGAGCAGTTTGAACAAATTCTAAACATGGAGCAGAAATCTAGGTGACCAAAACAATGTGCCTCTAAAAAGAAGGACACTGATTCATTACATTAATTTTTTGCTAATTTGTGAATGAATCATCTAGAACAAGGTAACAAGGTGCCAAGTTACCTCATACACATCAAATTACATCAAGCTAGGTCAAAAATCACATCAAGAAGTGAAACTGGTGAAAACTGGCCGAATTCCTGAGCTGGAAGGTGAAAAATTGGCCAAAATCCTCTATGCGCAGTGCCTTGATCTCTATGCATAGTGCACTTTTCCAGCTGATTTTGAGGCACTTCTTGACACCCAAATTGAGCTCACGATAGCTTGTTGGAAAGCGCGGAATGTCTAGTTTCCAACCCAAGTGGACTTTTCCAATTTGGAGTTCATTTTCCCCCTCAAAACGGAATTCTCCCAGAGGTACTTTCTGCTGTGGCAAAAGGTGACAGCAAGGTGGTTTTCATGGTGTTTTTGGGCCTTTTTACTATCCAGATCTCGATGAAATGCTTCGACAATAGCTGAGAATGTGTAATTCTTCATAAAAAATCCAAAACTACAAGCCATTTGTGATTTGGACCTCGCAATCTTATGGGTCACGCACGGCGCGCTACGCGTTGAACCAAAAAACCTGTTTTGCAAGCCAAAAATTTCAAAATGACAAAATTTTTTCCGAATTTGCTCAAATTCAGAGTGAAGACCCTCCATCATGTGTTATGCTCAGCCAGCGAAGCTTCGGCCAAAACTCGAAGTGGATCCGACCTCTTTCGCCGTTTTATTGCTTAGCTCAACCTCCTTTTCAAAATCTTCATTTTTGCTTTGTTGACATGCATGCGAGCCCAATAATGATGTTTCATGTGACGAAGCATGTCTTTATCTCTATTAGCCTTTGCCAACAACTTCTCTAAGTGGATGTTGACCCTCTCAAGCCAAAACTCTCGGTTAGCCTCTACCTCCTGCTTATAAACTGAATCTGTGTCTGACATGGCTTTGAAAACAAGATGTCTGCAATATGTATGTTGATATAGGTGTAGTGAAATCAAAAGTTCAATGTATGCTCAAAACCTAAACATGTTACATGTGTACCAAAGCATCATAAGAAACAAGCCACAATGGTAATAGCTCTGTTTAAGTAGATTGGCATAAAATAGTCACTGCTTTGATCACAAGGGAATTTGACAAATGAGCAAAAAATGTAATGTGCACCCTTTGCAATGTTGGCTAAAACTTTACAAATGAGTATGGGATTGTATTTCACCAATGGAGAATGGGAAAATCTTCACCAAGCCACCCACATGTCTTTAAAAAAACCTTAAGGAATGATTTTGACATGAACATAGGGTTTCATTTTTCATGACCCAATACATCAAATTTCCCGTCTTGAAACACACTTCAAACATTGACTGAGCAGCAATGAAATACCTACTTGCAAGTTTTGGAGTGGATTTGGTATGATCTGGTCGCATGAACAAAGTTTTCTTGGTGCTGTAACCCAGTGCGTAGCGCACAAACCCAACGTGCAGCGCACCTCTATATGCGCAACGACTTTGTTAATTTACACTAGCCAGTGAGGCCCAATGCGCAGCGCACCTCTATATGCGCAGCGCACACCTTGTATGAGCAGCACATAGACCCAACGCGTAGTGAATTTTGTAAGAGGCGTGTGGAGGCCTTCTTAGTGCCGAAATTGGGCACAGGATAGCTCGTTGGAAAGGTGTCTAAGTTTATTTTTTACTACAACTGGAATTTTTCAATTTGGAGTTCATTTGACTTATCAAAAATCAAATCTCCCAAGACTAGTCAAAATGTGCCAAATGAGGTTGCCTCAAGGCAGAGTGCTGTTGCAGTCAACTTTTGAATGCCTTCCTCAATTCCAAATTGAGCTCATGATAGCTCATTGGAAAGATCGTTTTGTCTAGTTATTATTTGACTCATCAAGAAAGTTATTTGGCCAACCAAGCTAGGAGAAAACTTGATTTTCCCAAAGTCATTTTAGAGGTGCATCAATTCTCCCGAGGCGATTGTATTTTTAACATTTCTCTAAAACCATGACACCTGTGTAAAAAGTGAAGGAGTTTTTCTTCCTTGGCCTGTTTTGGACAAAATATTCTCTCATTTTTCCAAAATTCATCTTTGATTGCTCTAAAACATCGTTTGAGGGAAACTTATCCCGATGTGTGAAACAAGGAATTTTGTCGAAATGAAGCGAAATGAAGGGGATAAGGGGATTCTAAATTCTTGGGGAAATTTTGGGAAGTAGGGAGGGATGTTAGGAAGCAGGGGAAAGTGGAATCTGAGATATTGAGTGAGGGGAAGGGGTTCAAAAGGGCAAAACACAAGCCTAGCCTAGAAAATTGCCAAGTTGTGGCAAGAGACTAGGGTTTGTGCAAAAATGAGGAATTTGGGGAATCTCAGTGATGGGAAGTGTTTAATAAGTTACATTAATGATAGGGGAAGGTGTATGAACATTAGGATACAAGTTTTTCTAATGATTTGACCATCCAAGAGAAATTACCTCCAAAACCCTAGGAGAGGGAAATGGACCTTACCTAGGCACAACTGAAGCATGAACAAGATGTAAAACGACCCAATGGAACTTGACATGATGATGACAACCCTCTGAATAATGGTACACTCAGCTGAATGGTGACATGGACCGACATTTGGACAATTTTGAAAAGAGTGAAAACAAACCCTAGACCTAATGCCTAGTGACCAAATTTTGCTTGAAGACTTATTGAAATGACAAAAATTGACCTTGACACCTTAAAATCACTTTGTAAGAGCATGTTTGATCACTAAAGGAAGGCTGCAAAGGCTGACACTAACAGTACCAAGAATCTCATGAGGACTTTGGTTCTGCAAGTAGACTGTTGTGTTACATGCCTCTACCCACAAATGCAGTGGTAGACTTTGATCATGTAGCATAGCTCTCGGGGCTCCCACAATGCTCTGGTTCATCCTCCTAGCTACCCCTTTTTGTTGTGGGTTGTGGAGCACTATTAGTTCTCTTCGAATTCCTTCTTTGGCACAATAGTCCTTGAAGTCATTCGAAACATACTCATCTCCATTGTCACTCCTAAGAGCCTTCACCTTCTTTTTGATCTCTTTCTCAACTAGTGCCTTGAATTCTATAAATTTTGAGAATGTCTCATCCTTCTTCTGCATGAAGAAGATCCAAAACTTTCTTGAGAAATCATAAATAAAAATAACATAGTACTTATTTTCTAGCAGTGGAGGCTATCAAGAAGGGTCAACAAACATCGGAGTGGACTCTCTCCAAGACTGCATGTGCTTAATTGTCTCGATCATGAAATGTGGATTTTACATACTTCCCCAAGGTACAACCCTTGCAAACATCCTACTACTCAAATGATCCTTTAGGGAGGCCAACGGTTATTTGTTGCATAATTTTTAAGGCACCATGATGAAAATGGCCCAATATCCTGTGCCAGAGTTCACCCACATCACGACTATACACTTTCTCTACCTTACTGCTTAATGCAACATAATCTTCCACATCAATTCTATACAGGTTCTTCACACGAATCCTGATCTGCTTCATCTGCCCAATAGCTATGTGTCTCAAAAAGGATTTCCCTTTACTGAAGATCACATGATAGCCACGGTTTTCCAAAATTGTTATAGAGATGAGGTTTTTCTCCAAACCTGGTACAAACATGACATCTTTGAGGTAAAGAGGGAATCTTGACTCCCTCTTAAAGGTTACTATACCAATCTCGATAGCATTGTACCTTCCATTGTCCCCAATATCAATATTCATATGGAGATATTTCTCCTCCAGGTCACTAAAAAACTCTCTACACCTTGTCATGTGGGATGGGACACCTGTGTCCAAGTACCGCACACTCCTCATCACAGTGTTGACCATGCATGCTGTTATCTCAAAATCAAATCCTGATAGGCTGCTGGTCAGGTTGACTCTAAGAAACTATTTGAAACCTACTTTAGGCTGAGGCTTAGCCTCCTCACCCTGAGAGGGCTCTCTCTAAATGGGTTAATGATTTTGATTATAGATAAGATGGCTAACTCTTGTAAAACAACTGTGAAAAATATGAATGGTGGAAACACATTAACAACTATCCATTGGGCTTATGGAGTCAATAACATCTCAATATAACAATAAATTCAACCTTACATAGAAGTCAGGGCATTCAGCATTTAAACATTCAGAACATAAACTCATATAGGACCACACAATTTATAAATGTGTATACAGGAAGTCAGAAGCACATTCAGTGAATTCTGAGTGATTATACATCCATACCCTGCAAGAATTAGGAAAGGACAACATCACATATTCTGAACATAAAGATCCCTCATGAATCCTGAGAAGTAAAGCCAAACTTGTATTACTGAGACAAAGTTTTACATAAGCCAAATACCAGCCTTTTCATAAAATTTCCAACCCTGAGTACATTGCTGCTTCAGCTATATATAGAGCTCTTATTCTAACTGATTGATATTCCCTCATCCATCAACAAGAGAATTCGAATTTTCCATCAGTGACACCTATTCTAACCATAAAACAAACCATTAATTAGAACTAGCTGTTAACTAGGCTTGCTAGTGACCTAATACAATTAAGAGTGTAACTCCTTATCATGATTAAAACAACCTTATCTAAGAATTTAAATCATTATTTGACAAATTGCAACCTCAAGAAGTCTAATTTGATGAAGCCTCCCACGTGGTCATGTGACTGCTGAAGACAAACCCTAGAAATTAGTGAACATGTTTCCCTGTTTTTAGGTTTAGGATCCCTGAATATGGCACGTGGGACAAAGCCTTTATCTCCTTATCCATGACACATTTTTCAAAACTGAAGGAGATTTTTGTAGTCCAGGATGTCTAGAACAAAAGCCTCTCTTGGTGTTTTAAAATACTTCTCCAGCTGTCCAGAATCGATCCTTTTACTGTTCCTAGAAATTAGGAAAATGTCCCTTGCTCTGTTTTGGCTGAAAAATGGGTCTTGGGACAGAGCTCATAACTTCTCACTCAAACCGTATTTGGAAAAACTGAAGGAGGCTTTTGTGAAAAAATCCATCCTGAACAAAAACCTCTCTTGGATTTTTGAAACACCGTCCCTACCTCCCAGAATGTGCCTTTGAAAAGAAGGTGTAAAACAGAGAAATATGCTTGTGAAAAACTTGCACTTACAATAGTTTCGTAGTGCAAGTTTAATCACCCATTTCTCCTAGCTCATAATTAATTTGAATAAACTGAAAGAGGTTTTTCTAGTTCAGTATGTTTGAAATAAAAACCTCTTTCAATTTTCCAAAATATTCTTTCAGTTTCTCTGGAGACCTCCTGGAAGTTGACTACTTAAAACCGTTTTTCTCCTGAAAAAGGTTGCTTCAGTTACCCCGGTTGTTCTTCATACAATTGCATTGGATTATCTTGTTTTACATACACTGTAGACTTGACCCAAAACCCCTTTGAAGCTGCCTTAAGCATCATGAACAAAAATTACATCAAGGAATGATCATCTTCATAAAATTCCTTTCAAAAATATTTGCCCTTTGTCACTCAAAATTGGTCAACTTCATTAAAATATGTAGCTACAGCAGTTTCGTAGCGCGCTACGAAACTGCTGTGTAATCACCAAAACATAGTTTTAATGCTAATTCAACTCTCTTGATATTTCCTTTGCTTGAAATGGCCTTTCCATCTACCATGAAGTTGTTCAAAACTTACATGCCTTGCTTGAGCCTTCAAAGAACTCTGATGTATGCTGACCCTGAGTTTGCCAAGGCTTCTTATGCATGAAAGGAGCGTGAGAATGACCAAAACCAATTCTTACTTACCTTACCCTTTTATTTTGAAATCTTTTTAGTGATAACAGTGGCTCCACTTGGGATAGTGTGCCCTTGTGGTTCACTAAGAACCTGCAGTTCCAGTGCCTTATCCTCTTATGATAAACAAAAATTTATTTGACAAGCATCTCCTTTAAGTTTCTTGGGCCTTCACCTCGGGCTTAAGCTTTCTGATCACTGTATGAAAAAGAAGTCTATATCTACTAAAAAGAAAAATGCTCAGTCAGCCTTGAGCTTATTTTCATTTTCCTACCTACCTACCCTATCAGCTGCAAGCTCCACTCGTAGCTCAAGCAACATGATATTTCCAATAAAGCCAATCAATTGTCCTTTCTGATATTGGAGGCTCTTGACTGCATTCAACCTCAAAATAACCAGGATAGTGAGATGACCGAATCAACTTATAATGTATATGATCTTCATAATTCAAATGAAAATGAAAAATTGGTGTGCAAAGCTTGTCCATGTATTCACTTATAGGGTCAAAGAAGACATGATTATTTTGATGATCATCATAACATTCTTCATCTTTTGACAATTGATTCTCAGCCACACACGATTTCTTTGATATGCTATCCAACTGCTCTTCTAAATGGTTCCCACAAACAATGTATTTTTCCTCCTTATTATGATCATTCATTGATGTAAGCTGCTGTAAGGAAACACAAAATTGAACAACCTTTTCCTCAGCCTGAGGATTATAAAAGCTATCTTCCAGTATTTCTTCTTGTTGTGTGTAATCATTTTCATCTTCATTATGATTTGAAGATTGAGAAGACTGCTGCATCTCTACATCAATATCAGAGGATTGAACATGGTTTTCATAAGTAAACCCCTGTTGATTTTCATGTTGCATTTCATGAGATGTTATACTTTCTTCTTGGTGTTGAAATGCATTGTTCTGAAGAGCCTCTAAAATTTCTTCATCCATAAATTCATCATCACCATAACAATCCTCCAAGTATTGAATAAGACTTAAAGAATGTCTACAACAATCTCTGAGCAACAATAAGGAAGGATGACATTCTTTATACATCTCATAGAATTCATCATGAAAACTAGCAAGCGAATATATTGAACCATTTTCCAAACTTTTATACCAAGACCATGCTTTTCCTTCTAAAGTGGTCATAGACATCCTCATGAGACAATCCTTTGGGAAATGAACCTTAAGACTGCGTACATGCATATGGAACCTAACCAAATGAAGAGCAACATTGTCTTTCTTTTCATCTTTGAATATTG
>APFE031176055.1:38047-96983 GCA_000404065.3 Pinus taeda
CGATTCATAGGAGCATACCTGGCATTCATTCTTGCAGTGGAACTCATCTTGAAACTTCATCAAGCTACTGATCTTCTACAATGGAGTCACCTTCCAATTTGTTATTTGATGTGTGGAGTCGCCAAGGTAGTTTTGATGCCTCAAAAAGATGTCTGAGCTCCTGCTACCTTCAAAAGTTCAGCCTCTTGATTTCGGGAAAGAATAAGCTTTAGGCTCCCGGCAGACGCACCAAAATGTTATCTCAAAATCAAATCCTGATAGGCTGCTCCTCAGGTTGACTCTAAGAAACTATTTCAAACCTAATTTAGGCTGAGGCTTAGCCTCCTCAACCTGAGAGGGCTCTCTCTAAATGGGTTAATGATTTTGATTATAGATAAGATGGCTAACTCTTGTAAAACAACTGTGAAAATTATGAATGGTGGAAACACATTAACAACTATCCATTGGGCTTATGGAGTCAATAACATCTCAATATAACAATAAATTCAACCTTACATAGAAGTCAGGGCATTCAACATTTAAACATTCAGAACATAAACTCATATAGGACCACACAGTTTATAAATGTATACAGGAAGTCAGAGCACATTCAGTGAATTCTGAGTGATTATACATCCATACCACTACAAGAATTAGGAAAAGGACAACATCAAATATTCTGAACATAAAGATCCCTCATGAATCCTGAGAAGTAAAGCAAAACTTGTATTACTGAGACAAAGTTTTACATAAGCCAAATACCAGCCTTTTCATAAAATTTCCAACCCTGAGTACATTGCTGCTTCAGCTATATATAGAGCTCTTATTCTAACTGATTGATATTCCCTCATACATCAACAAGAAAATTCGAATTTTCCATCAGTGACACCTATTCTAACCATAAAACAAACCATTAATTAGAACTAGCTGTTAACTAGGCTTGCTAGTGACCTAATACAACTAGGAGTGTAACTCCTTATCATGATTACAACAACCTTATCTAAGAATTTAAAGAATTATTTGACAACTTGCAACCTCAATAAGTCGAATTTGATGAAGCCTCCCACGTGGTCATGTGACTGCTGAAGACAAACCCTAGAAATTAGGGAACATGTTTCCCTGTTTTTAGGTTTAGGATCCTTTAATGGCACGTGGGACAGAGCCTTTATCTCCTTATCCATGAAACATTTTTCGAAACGGAAGGAGGTTTTTGTAGTCTAGGAGGTCTAGAACAAAAACCTCTCTCTTTTTTTTTAAATAGTTCTCCAGCTGTCCAGAATCGATCCTTTTACTGTTCTTAGAAATTAGGAAAATGTCCCTTGCTCTGTTTTGGCTGAAAAATGGGTCTTGGGACAGAGCTCATCACTTCTCACTCAAACTGTATCTAGAAAAACTGAAGGAGGCTTTTATGAACCAATCCATCCTGAACAAAAAACTCTCTTGGATTTTTGAAACACCGTCCCTACCACCCAGAATGTGCCTTTGAAAAGAAGGTGTAAAATAGAGAAATATGCTTGTGAAAAACTTGCACCTACAGCAGTTTCGTAGCGCAAGTTTAATCACCAATTTCTCCCAACTCATAATTAATTTGAAGAAACTGAAAGAGGTTTTTCTAGTTCAGTATGTTAGAAATACAAACCTCTTTCAATTTTCCAAAATATTCTTTCAGTTGCTCTGGAGACCTCCTGGAAGTTGACCACTTAAAACCGTTTTTCTCCTGAAAAAGGCTGCTTCAGTTACCCCGGTTGTTCTTCATACAATTGCATTGGATTATCTTGTTTTACATACACTGTAGACTTGACCCAAAACCACTTTGAAGCTTCCTTAAGCATCATGAACAAAACTTACATCAATGAATGATCATCTTCATAAAATTCCTTTCAAAAATATTTGCCCTTTGTCACTCAAAATTGGTCAACTTCATTAAAATATGTAGCTACAGCAGTTTCGTAGTGCGCTACGAAACTGCTGTGTAATCACCAAAACATAGTTTTAATGCCAATTCAACTCTCTTGATCTTTCCTTTGCTTGAAATGACCTTTCCATCTACCATGAAGTTGTTCAAAACTTACATGCCTTGCTTGAGCCTTCAAAGAACTGTGATGTATGCTGACCCTGAGTTTGCCAAGGCTTCTTATGCATGAAAGGAGCATGAGAATGACCAAAACCAATTCTTCCTTACCTTACCCTTTTCTTTTGAAATCTTTTTAGTGATAACACATGCAATCAAGGTGAAGTTTGGCTCGAACTGTGAAGCCAATGCTTCACCTACCTCTCCTCCTGAGTTCTTCTTGCTAAACTTTTTTTGTGGACACTTTGTAGCATAATGCCCAAATTCATGACAAATGAAGCATTTTATTTTGGAAAAGTCTCTCTTCTTTCTCCCTTGGCTGGATTCTGTTTTGGTTTGAAATTTCTTCCCTTTTCCCTTCTTTCCCTTTCTAATCAATGCAAATTTTTTTCATCCTCTCCCTTGGATGAACTTCCATCTTTGGTATTTTGTCTAATCCCTTTTTGTACCAAATCAGATGATAAGCATTCCCAATTTGGTAATTTCTCCTTCCTGCTCATTGAGTTCTGGTAGCTACGATAGCTTTTGGGTAGGCCTATGAGAGCTAGGCTCACCAAGTCATCTTCTACAACATTCACACCAACCCCTCCAAGCTCATCTCAAACTTGTGTAAATATGTGAGATACTGCAGAATAGTATCGTTCTTATGCATCTTAATGTTTCGAAGTTTGTCTTTGAGGGCCAATTTTCTTTGGTCACTGATATTCTCAAATAGCTAAATCAATTCTTTCCACACTGCAAGAGAAGTTTCTTTCCCATGCAGGTTTGAGACAATGTCACTCTTGCACTCCCTCCAAGATTATTCTCCTTGCCTTGGCTACATTTTTCTTCCATTGGGCTAGGTTTTGGGTGTTAGTTGATCCTAGTTTTGGAATGTTTTTCTTGACATATTCCAGCAATCCAATGTCATCAAGCACTAACCCCGTGCGATCCTTCCATGCAATGAAATTCGAGCTACCTTCCAAGGCATACTCTAATCTCGATCCATTGAAAGTATTTTTCTCAACTTTGAAGAAATCCTGCTACACCGAAGCTGCAAATTTGAAACTCTTGAAGAATACATTCAAAATTTTTATTCTAATGTGAATCATGCTCTAATACCATGTAGAAATATGGTGATAGAATTTCAACTTCTCAAGAATTTAATCTAAATCAAGAGAGACAATTCTACTCTACTGATATGCATAAAATAATCCACAATTCAGAACAACATTCACAAGCATGCATCAATAACATACACAAGTACACATATTTATCTAGGGGAAACCAATTGGTAAAAACCCCTTAAGTCTATTTGCATTAATCATATGAATAGAGAATGTATTACAATTTCTTGCCCGCTTTGAGCTCAACCTACAAGTGAATAATTGTTCTCTCTACTCAATGAAAATATCTGACCCGAAATTAGTCAATTTCTTCCTCCACCTAAGCTCCTATTTCCTTGTGCAAATCCTGAGGAATTAGGCCCATATTTTTTAAGAATTTTCCTCCAATTTATTGTGCAATTCCCAATTATTGATCATTGATTGCATGCAACACCTATACACTCAAAACTAGTCTACAACTAATGTTACACTCCCTTGGAATATCCACCACAACTGAGCAGTTATAATCCATTGCATGCATGAGATATTTTTGGTTGATTGATTAGTTAACTGGATCATCACTGAGTTAGAATATTTTCCCACTGTACAACTAACCTCCAACTAGTTCTATCAACAACTAGAACTAGTTTAATTTAATACAACTAGAAATCACTAAACCAGATTGCTACAAATTAGCAGTCGCACGTGCATAACTAAACTCCAAGCCCTCTAACTCAAATTTACTAAGTGAAAATAGCCATGTCACCTCAATTCACTTCCTCGAAGTTCTCTGTTGATGTGTAAAATTCGAATTTACTCAATTTGACCAAGGCAAAGTCAAATTGAGCCTTTCTTGCTACACTTCTCAACAAGATCCTTGACAAGTGGGTTATCCTCCCAAGAAGAGATGTGACATGGTTATGCAAGATCCTTATCAAGTGCGTTATCCCCCAAAGAAAATATGTGACTTGGTTGTGCAAGATCCTTTACAAGTGTGTCCCCCCCAAGTAGAAATGACATTGTTAAAAAATAAAAAGACAAAAATATTTTGTTATCTAGATAATTGCTTGTGATATATTTGAATTCTTGTTATCTTCTTTTAGGACTTCTTTGATCTTCTTATCATCAAGAAACTATCAAAACTAGATAAATGAAGATCAAAACAACAAGTGACTCATTATGTAGGCTCTTAGCCAGGGAAAAACCCCTTTTCTAGTGGAAAACCCAAAATTATCTTCTCTTCTTTTAGAACCAAATAAAATGGCACAACCAAAACCTTTTGATGAAGATAGTGACCTCCTCCAATCCTCCAAGTGAGTCTTCCAAGATAGTTCTTCCAATCAGCTTCTAACCTTCTCCAACATTACACCAATCACAAACTTGCTGACCTCCTGCAATGGAATTTCAGCCCTACTGTAGAATTGTAATTTTGTCCCCTCTCGCAACCCAACAATTTACATGTGACAGGAAAGGAGATAATTTCAGCTTCCTTTTGATTGACAAGTGTCTACTTCTTATCCTTTATTATTCTCCCTCTGTTTCTAGGTACTTCACACTTCTTTTTCTAGTCTTCCAACTATGGATTCTTGAGATAATGCTCAATTAGGTCGAGTATAGTTGTCACAATATGACCTTCTTCTTTAACTAGGGAGATATACACTTTCTTTATCAAAACATCTTCTCTACTAGAGGACAAATCCATCAATATTTATTATTCTCCTTTATTATTCTCCCTCTCTTTCTAGGTATTTCACACTTCTTTTTCTAGTCTTCCAACTATGGATTCTTGAGATAATCCTTAATTAGGTTGAGTATAGTTGTCACAATATGACATTCTTATTTAACTAGGGAGATATACACTTTCTTTATCAAAACTTCTTCTGTACTAGTCTCTGATCTTATTCTTTCTTTACTATAGTTGTCACAATATGACCTTCTTCTTTAACTAGGGAGATATACACTTTCTTTATCAAAGTTTCTTCTCTACTAGGGGACAAATCCATCAACAATTCAGCCATGTAGGCTCTTTCGCTCGCATCATCATATCATAATATAACTTCAACCTTCTGGATAATCATTCTTTATTTAATAAAAAATGTAAACTTCAATGCTGTCAAGATTCTTACATTTCTCTCTTTCCATCATGCTCAACATCATCATTATCAAGTCATCATCAAGTATGAGGTAGGTAAGGCATCTTCAATATCTTGAGTATTATGTACTTGCAAAATATTCAACAAGTAAAACCAGGTACATATATATATATATATATATATGGAGCATCTATGGTTATTAAAATAAGAATCAATCTTAGATGTCCAAAACCTAAACCTAGTTAGGTTTTATAATCAACAAGGGTTACACTTTTTCATGCCTAGACTTTCACAACAATCTTTGTTAGGGTTGAGTCACAAACTCTAGATTCCATTATCAAAACTAGCCTTTAGATATCAACGACATATTTCAATCATAGCGAAATCATTTTTCATCTAGGGTTTCTAGAATCTTATATCAATCTCTACTTGGGTTTTTTTGTTGTAAACCCTAGATATAATCATCAAAATTTTAATATTGGATATACAACAACTAAGACCAAGTAAGGGTTCCAACCATACATAAATGTATATACCTATGGTTTCATTCTTAGGATAATATATTGACTATGATAAACCCGAAGTTATCCAACCCTAAAGAGTTAGCGTTTTATAATATATTCTAGATATCATCAACAATCCCTAAAAGGATAGGGTTTCTATAGTGAACCCTAAATATTAGGGTTTTATCAAAGTGAACAAAATATCTATAGTATGATAAGGGTAGATTTAATCTAGATATTAATCTCCCTAACAATATAGAATCTTTATGATTCTATAGCAAACCCTAGATAAGAGAGAGTTAGTAATATTGAACATTTAAGAAAGATCAAACCTTCTTATATAATGGAGGCATGTTATATGACTTGTAATCTTACACATACCTTGAGTTTCTTCTTTTATAAACCTTTTAGGGTTTCCTATCTTTGCAACAAAACTTATTTTTTATTTTGGAGTGTCCCTCTAAATCTAGCCATCATTCTTTAGAGTATTCCTTTAAAATTTCCTTATAAGGAAAACAAAAGAGAAAGAATTATAAACAAGCAACAAAAAAATGAAGCTATATATATAGGAAATAAATAATGAAAAAGGAAATAAAGAATAGGATACTTATCTTTTTTTAAAATGGTGGGAAGATCCCTCTCGATATTGCATCAATCTAGTCTTATGAGGGATTCCTTTAAGTCATCAAAACAACTCAAGAATTTTCTAACAAAACATGTTAAATCTATAAACCCTAGAAATCAATCATAAGAGAAATTCTACAAGAATTAAAAAAAAAACCTATACTATAAGTAAAGGATACATGAGAATTAATATAATAAGTCTTTGACTTCAGAATTCTCAGATTTAGATTTCTTTGGAGGATTATCATCAGTAGCAACTATAGCTTGGTCCCTTTCTCTCTTATTTTTCTTAGGATTATTGGGACATTGATTCTTATAATGTCTCATCTTATGACAATGATAACATTCTATTTTAAAGAGGTCAATATTGCCATGATTTTTCTTTGACCCTTTAAACTTCTTATTTCCTTCTTTCTTCTTAAAATGAGCGGAGTGGCCATTAGAGGTATTTTATTCATCTTCTTGCTTACCTCTTGTCATGGAAATATGAGCTTCTTCTTGTATACATGAAGATCACATTTATTCAAAAGATGGAGAATTCTTCCAACTACTAATTCTAGTTGCAAAGGCATTCCAATACTTTGGTAGTCCAAGAAGGGAACTAATCAAAATTTCTTTTTCAAGGACTATTTCATCAAATGGTTGTAGTGCATCTCTAATGCGGGGAATTATTACAAAATAGGAAGATATTGTATCATCTTTTTTCATTTTGATTGTTCGAAGTGCATTCTTTAAACTTTCCACTTGTCTAATATTCTTTATTGTGAATAACTTAGAGATAACATCATACATTTTTATTTAAGAATCTAATGTAGATATGTAGGGAATCAAGTTGTCTTTAACTCTATCCATAATTAGGTTTATGGAAATGATGTCAGTGTATTTGTACTTTTCCTTTCTAGTATCATCTGTAGGTTCCTTGAATTTTCCCTATACAAATTTCAATACCTTGTTATTTGCAAGGATGACGTCCATCCTTCTTTTTCATGCTCTAAAATTAGAGGCACCTTGAAGTTTGTTCTCATACTTCATTGATGAGGCCATAAATAAACTTGTTAATATTACCCTTGATATAGGTTTTCTCCTTTCAAGTTGCTTATGACTTCCTTCCTCCTAGTAGATGAAATCCTTCAAAAATCAAATAATGAGACTCCTTTTCTTCTTATGACTTTACTCGAATCCTTATGATAACAACTGACCTTCAAGCTATCTTTTCATTCTTCTTCACCTTAGCTCTAATACCATGTCAGAAAATAAAAAGCCAAAAATATTTCCTTATCTAGATAATTACTTGCGATATATTTGAATTCTTATTAGCTTCTTTTAGGTATTATTTTATCTTCTTATCATCAAGCCACTAACAAAACTAGATACGTGAAGATCAAAGCAACAAGTGGCATAGTATGTAGGCTCTCAGCCAGGGAAAAGCCCCTTTTCTATGGGAAAACTAATTCTCTTGTTTTTTTAGAACCAAATCAAATGAGACAACCAATACCTTTGACCAAGACAATGACCTCCTCCAATCCACCAAGTCATCCTTCCAAGATAGTACTTTCAATAACCTTATAACAATAGTCAACCTTCTCCAACATTGCAACAATCACAAACTTTCAGCCCTACTGTAGGCCTATAATTTTGGCCCCTCTTACAACCCAGAAACTCGCACATGTGAAAGAAAAGGAGATAATTTCGGCTTACTTTTGCTTGGAAAGTGTCTTCTTCTTCTTTGCTATGATTATCCCTCTCTTTCTAGGTATTTCACACTTATTTTTCCCCTCTTCCAACTGCAGATTGAAACACATTGAGATAATCCTCAAATAGGTCGATTAGCACTTCTATTTATAATGGTTTCAAGGTGGTCGAATCCCTTCATGAGGTCGACTTGTCTTCTCTCGAGGCCAACTTGGTGGAGAAGGCTAAAATTACATTTTTTACTCAATTAAAAATTAATTTATTGATATACAAAGCCCAGGAAGGGTCTATTATATAATGACAAGGACGATGACACAGGACACAAACCCTAGAAGTACATAATGGGTGATTTGACCTAGGAACAAAATAAAATGAGCATGAAACCCATGCTTATAAATACATTTTCTTTTTCAATAATTTTCTTTCTCTTTCTTTTGACAAATACATTACATCATGATTCAAATACAATTATGAAGCCCGATACTAATTATATTTCTTAACAGAGACTTGGTTTTGTGAGATCCTTGTCAAGTGGGTTATCCCCCCAAGTAGAGATATGACTTGGTTGTGTGAGATCCTTGACAAATGGTTTATCCCTCCAAGAAGAGATGAGACTTGGTTGTGCGAAATCCTTGTCATATTTTGGCAAGTGGAAATCCCCCCAAGTTAATATAGGATGATGGATGAATCTCCCCTATGATGATTCTCCTTCATTAGAGTGAGACATCATTATTCCAAATGATACAGAGTAAAGATGAATAGGGATGAGTAGAGAAAGAAGATATATTTGTTGCAGAAGAAAATTCCTCCCTAACAGAGAGGGAGCGTTGAAAATTGGTAGATCAGGGATGAATTTCTAAAAAATATAAATTCTAAAGATAGTAAATCACCTTGCATCAATTGGTAATCAAGTATTGTTGATGAAAAATCACTTTTTATCATTAATAGATCCTAATAGTTCAATCTTGATTTAATATTTTATCATCAATATTATTAGTATCCACTTTATGATATTATTATTATTATTAAAAGGAATTTCAAGACACTCAATCATCGCTCTCAATAATGTTCTCTTACACTCTCATTAATACTCTTACACTCTCTTTCACTCATTAAAGAAAGCCATAAAAGATTCTATTATACTCGCTTACATTCAATAAAAGCATGCCATAAAAGATTCCTCATACACACTCATTAATGAATATGTTACACTCTCTCTCTTAAAAGCATAAGTTACAAAGGCACGCATACCTCCTTAATGGCATGAGTTACACTCTTCTTGCCATGTGACGTTACTCCCTATTTGTGGCATGGATTATTAATCCTTCATATATATATATATATATATATATATATAATATATAAATATATATATAATATAGTATATATATATAAATATATATACTATATATATATATATATATATTTGTGTGTGTGTGACTGTGTGCCTGTCTAATTCTTTCTCCCCTTACTACTTTTGCATTGGTGAAAGAAGAATTTGAACTTGAGAGAGAGTTGGAGAGAATATGAAAAAAGATTGAGAGAGAGAGACTGGAGAGTAAGAGAAGAACTTTGTGAGCGAAGGGTGATTTAGTGCTTCAGTGTTCCAGTGTTGATTCAGTTGAAGGGAAGGTTGATTTAGTGTATGCATCTACTACTGTTACCAATGATCTTCATGCTACAAACTTGTTCATATTTGGGTGAACTTACTCTCTTGATCTCTCATTATACTTTGTATCTATGTTGAACAATTGATTTCTAATAGAATAAGAATTTGGTTGGGTTTTACCCTTGTGGGTTTTTCCCTGATCATTGGACCTAAATTATTTGTGTCTCATTTTATTCTTGGTTGTCTTCTATTGTGCATTTGGTTTATGTTCTATATACAATTTATTATCTAATATTACAAAAAAAAATAAAATTGTAATAAGTGATTGTTATAGCATCGAACATCATAATTTCAACAGATAGGTGGTTGGCTAAAAGGTCGATTCCATTTTTTAAAACTATGATTTGAACCGTGACTTGTCAATGGATTCTCTTAAAAAAATAGAGAGGTATTTTGATATGGAGAACATGGATGAACATGATCCAAAGAGATTAAAGTTTGCAGTAGCTAGGATGAAGTCTCATGATGCCTTATGCTAGGAAGGCCTTCAAAATACCAAGACAAGATAGGGTAAAGACAAGATTATATTATGGATTTGTTGACCACACATTAGAGAAATTTTGGGGTCTAAAATGGGTCTCCTAATAAAAATGTACAACCAAAATAAAATTTATAAGAACCAATAGGATTCAAGATGATGATGTCAACCATGGGGGATTATTCGCCATTTTTGGAGTAAAAAGGTAAAAATATTATAAAATAAAATAATAAAACTACTTTTTCAATTCCGATTTCAACTTATCTCCCTAAGGTTTACTCAAATTTCAAGCCAGAGTACTCATTGGATGCAAATTAAATTTATCATCTAGGAGGACCCCAGGTTACAAATATCCTTTCGATGCGACACCCTGCTATAGAAAAATGAGAAATACATGAAAAATGTGATTGCAACCACATGTTTTCATGTATTTCTCATTTTTCGTGTAGCAAGGTCCATCAAAAGTATGCAACATGGATACTCGTTGGATGAGGAATCAAATTCTACATCCAATGAGTGTTCCCGATCGAAATTTGAGTAAACCTGTAGGGAGATAAGTTGAAAATACGAGTTGAAAAAATATCTTTTTCTCCCTATAAATTTGATGATGTAATCTAATCTTATTTTATTATTTCCACTATTATTTTATAATTTCCTTAGGAGACCCATTTTAGACCTCAAAATTCCTCTAATGAAAGTTTCAACCACCTTATAAGAAGAGTACATATTTTTCATGATCATTGTAGTCAAAAGTCCAGAAAATCATCATAATCTTTCGACAAATTGTTAGAATTATGTAATCCAAATTCTGCATCCCTATGGGGTCATGGTGTAAAAATGATTCTAGTATATTTATAAAGCCATGTAACACATATAAGTAGCTTAATATTTTTGCTAGAGACTTTCATTCTAGGGATTTTGTTTTCTTAACTAATTATTTATGTCTCCCAAACGTCAAATAATTGGTTAAGTTTGTCGGAAAAGCAACGTAGATGTAGGTCAATGTTGATTTTTCTGAGTTGGATAGTTACTTGTGAAGTTTGTTGTCTTCATATTAATTATTTGAGATCTCTTTCATCAAGAACTTACTAAAAATGTAAATACAAGATACAAAAGGCACCAAATGTAGGCTCCACGCCAAGGCGAAACCCCACTTCTTGTGGAAAACCCAAACAATATTCTTCTTATAAAATCATATCAAAATGATACTTCTCAGGACTCAATGACCAAGTCAAACCAACTTCTAGATACAAGTCAACACTTCAATATTATTCTTCAAGTGTCCTTTCAAGTCAACACAACAAGATGCGACCTCTTGCAAACTTAAAAAATTCAGAATTCACAAACTAAGATCTTCTTCCTGCAATCTTCGAAAGCTAGGATAAAATGAGATCCTTCTACAAAGGCTTAGACTTCTCTTACTACAATCTCAACCTTGCTACAATCTCGGACTTCTGAAAATACCATTAGTCTTCTTACTACAATTTTTAAACCTCTCTTGCTGTAAGCTTAAGAACAAACTTCACTATGTGTTTTAGTTCTCTTTACTTCTACAAGCCTCTTGCTAGTATTTTCCTTCTTGTCTTCCAATAGATGGAACTACAGATGTGTCAAAAGGGATCCAAGTCACCTCTTATATATACCTTTCCTTTCATATCGAGTAACCTAGTTATAAGGTTGACTTGTATTGCATCAAGGCTAACTTGTAGCTAGAAGGGTTACTTGACTTTGTAGACAATATTACGTGATACAATATACCCAAATGGGTCTTATATAATTTTTACACAGACTCTATGACTCTTAAAATCATTAAAAAATGCTTGAAATTAAAGAAAATGAGTATAAAACCCATGCAAATATACTTTCTTTTATTCTTTACATCATATATATAATGAGTACTAGGACAATTATTAAGACCATACCTAGTTACTTTTCCAACACTCCCTCTTAACTAGGGAGGTATTCATAATGAATCAATATGTCTATCTTAAGTTGAAACATTCTGATAAGAAGGGATCCAAATTTATAAGCATCATCATAGATAACATTGTCACATTACCAAGGCCTTGACAGGTACACTCTATCTCTCACAAGATCATAGCACAATGTTTGGAGGAATTCCATAGGACACCATACCACGTCATCATGGTACATAATTCACCTAGGATACCTCGAGTATTCATACCACCATACCATTCTTATCCAAGTCCATGTGGCTTAGGATATCCATCCTAATCCATCAAAATACATGACTCAAGAATGTTTGTCCAAGATGATTATCCAATCCCTCATTATCCTTATCCATGTCTATGCACTTTTACTTAGGATATTATTCTTAATCCATCACAGTACGTGACACAAGGAGAACCAAACAAGTCATCATTCTCCCTATTTGTGATGCATGCATTAGACTTACGGCTCTTAATCCTAGCCTTGTACATGACACAGGTATAACTAGTGTCCAACCATACTCCCTCTCAACCTAAGAGGAGAGATCCAGACTTCACAATTTATTTTAATTTTCTTTCACAAAGTCACCAGTTATTAGTTCCTTATAGCTTGCATGGCTCCCTTTCTCCTAAACATTTCATTGTACTGAGCATGCTTACTTTCTTGGTATCACAGGTCAATGATCCACCTTCTCATGATAGTTTCCAGGTCATACATCACTTTTGTCTTATCTTCATAGTTTCTAGGTACCACACATTGATATTTTCCCCAAACATTTTTCAAGTGATCCTATCCACATAGTTTGAACTTTCTTCAACTATCATCATGTACACTTGTAACATCTAACCATGACGACCTACTCAACAAAACATCAATATCCTCATGCTTCATCTCCCATGAGACTACCTTTATGCATTAGAGTGCCCAAGAATCCAACTTGATTACCAAGTTACCATTTTTCCTCCAATGAACTTGTTAGCATCAATTCTCTTAGGGTCTTTACAGTTCCCTTTGTTTGTCATGCTCATCATGGAACAAGATCAATTTTTCTTAGCCATCTTTCTCATTTTTCTCCTTCATTATGTACCTACAATATTCACTGCCAAATGCCACGAAGAAAAATATAAAAATATAGGAGCATGATGTCAATTTTGATAATCTAGGGATATTCCTAGGGATTCAAACACAAATTCTAAATTTCTTGAAAGCAACAGATCTAGGATCTTGATGTCATTATCAAATTTTTTTCCAATCCCACCCTTGCTAGGGTTTACTATATACCCTAGATATTCTAACAACCCTGAAAGTTATAAGTTAGGGTTTCTATGAGGGAACAACCAAATTAGGGTAAGGGTTGTTCAATTTATTAGGGTTTTCTCCTTCGAACACCAACTAGGTTTACAAATCCTAGATACGGAAAACCTTCTACAAATTAAAGTCCACAAAACCGTAATACATTCCATGCTTTGTTCATACCCTTTATAAATGAATATGTTATACTGAAAAATTATACATACCTTAAGAACACCATACATTTTTCATCCATGATTATGGGAAGTTTCTACAAAGCCTTCATCACAATCCAGGGTGTTGTCACTTCCATGATTTTTCTAAGAGAAATGGAAAATCAAGATGCTCCACTTCTTCCTCTTTTTACTAGTTCTGATGGGAGAGAAAACAATTTTTTTAATCATGGCTTCATGCTAGATTATTCTCTAAACTATTATGTTGCAAACCTGATGTATGATACACAACCATCATTCTCAATAGTAGAGGTCTTTGACATCTTCCTTCTGTTTCTTAGAATATTATTTATCTTCAGTTATTAATGCTTTAGACCTTTCTTTTCTTTTGTTGTTCTTTGGGTTCTTAGGACAATCTAATTTGTAATGTCCATATTCATGACAACCAAATCACTAGAATTTGAACATGTCTCTATTTTTTTCTTCTTTTTCTTATCAAAATTCTTCCTTGACTTAGTTGCAAAGACTTGATAAATTTCATTGTTAGGTTAAGCGTTACTTCTAGCCTTTATTTTTTATTCTTCTGTTGAGCATTAAGACCATAGTTCTTCAAATGATTGAGGTTCTTTCCTTGCACATATGCTACTTTCAAATCCATCCCACTCTTTAGGTAAAGCATTGATTTCCATTGTAATTAATTTTGAATTAGATATTTTCTCACCAGTTTCTAGGAGTTGATCTTTGATTTTCTATAGATTCATGAAAAAGGAAGCTTTAGTGTCTTCTTTTGTCATTTTTATTGATATAATTGAGTCCTTAAGGATATCATGTGACCTGTTGTGTTGATGGAGTATAATTTTACTAAGGTATCATAGAATTCTTTGAATGTAGATAGTTTTGATACAAAAGTAAAGGGGGGTCTTTGATAGACTCAAAGAAAATTCTTTGAGCCTTAAATTTTCCTTTTTCATATTTTCTCATCTAGAATAGGAACCTTTCCAAGAACGTACTTCATGATATCATTCTCTCTAAGGACTAAGTAAATTCTCTCTTTCCATGCCTTGAATTTGCCATGCTCCTTCTAACTTATTTCTTTCCTTACACATATAAGCCATTGAATTGGACATACATTATTGGAGGTGAACAACTTATTAAATGATGCCTTCAAATAAGTCTACAAAAGTGATTGCTACATTGATGATATTCTTTTCGCTCTTTAGATGTGGTCTCCCTTCTTCACCTTAGCTATGATACCATGTTGGAAAATCAAAGTAGATGTAGTTCAATGTTGATTATCCTTAGCTTGATAATTACTTGTGAAATTTTTTGTCTTCTTATTAATTATTTGAGTTCTCTTTCATCAAACAATTACCAAAAATGTAAATACAAGAGACAAAAGACACCAAATGTAGGCTCCACACCAAGGAAAAACCCCACTTAAAGGGAAAACCCAAACAATCTCCTTATTAAATCATATAAAAATGATACATCCCAAGACCCAATGACCAAGTCAAACCACCTTCTAGCTACAAGTTAACACTTCAAGCTTATTCTTAAAGAGTCCTTTCAAGTCAACACAACAAGATGCCACCTCCTACAAGCTTCAAGAATTTGGACTTCACAACCTAAGATATTCTTCTTGCAATATTCAAAAGCTAGGATAAAATTATATCCTTCAACAAAGACTTGTAATTCTCTTACTACAATCTCAGACTTTTGAAAATACCAATGTTCTTCTTACTGCAATTTTCAAACCTCTCTTACTGCAATTTTCAGACCTTTGAAATACCATTGCAATTTTCGGACCTCTGAAATACTACTGCAATTTTCGGACCTTTGAAAATACCATTGTACATTCGTCCTAAGGTTGGATGGGTAATTGTAGTACGTGTAATCTTAGGAGCATACTTCACTATGTGTTTTGTTTCTCTTTACTTCTACAAACCTCTCACTAGCCTTTCCTTCTTGACTTCCAATAGATCGAATTGTAGATTTTTCAAAAGGGATCCGAGTCACCTCTTAGATATACCTTTCCTTTTATGTTGAGTAGCCTAGTTATAAGCCCGAATTGTATTGTATCAAGGCTGAATTGTATTGCATCAAGTCTAACTTGTAGCTAGAAGGGATACTTGACTTTGTAGACAATATTACATGATACAATAAAACCAAATGGGTCTTATACAATTTTTACATAGATCTATGACTCCTAAAAGAATTAATGAATGCTTGACCTTAAAGAAAATAAGTATAAAAGCCATGAAAATATATTTTCTTTTATTCTTTACATCATATACATAAAGAGTACTAGGACAATTATGAAGACCGAACCTAGTTACTTTTCCAACAAAATTTTTCTCCCAATCATACCCCAAAGCTAGAGTGGGGCTCGATGGTGAGGTCTTAAGTGAGTACTAGTGTATAGAGTTGATGTAAAATGTCATACTAATTCATGTCTAAAGTCTCGCAAAATTTGGTTATGCCTAAGTGTATAATTTTAATTATTAAAATTTCCCACTGGTTGGGATTTTAATAATTAATTTGATGTAAATGGTAAAATGTAATGTCTAGAGAAGTTGAATGGGGTATGAGTAATCATAATTAGACCTCAATGCTTCAAATCTTATTTAGACATGCTTTGATGGTTGAAAAATATGTATATCCCTTCAAATTTTTATTATTTTCATTTTCCAGCAAAAAATGGAAAATAATTAGTCGGAAATTGAGCAAAAAATTAAAATGAGAGAAAAATAAAAATTCTCACCAAGTGAAAATAATTAAAAGGGATGTGGACTTTCCAGAGGAAGGAATCAAGAAAAAATTTGAGGAATCTCCATGATTTAAGAAAGGAAAAATCTCACAAAAATTCGTTGATCCACAAAAGGAATTATTTTAAGGGAAAATCAAATTTTTGGGCCAAGTTGGTTAAGTTGAATGTGAATTTTCAAGAAGGAAAATTAGAAAAAATATTTTTGTGGTCCGTACATTTCATCAGTTAAGGGTATCAAATTCTTTTCTCAACATAAACACAACAAATCAATGGACATGGTTACTTTGAAGTGAATCAAGCCTTCAATTATTCGTTTATTCTGGGATCAAGTCAAATTTATGCAAATCATGGGACCTATTCATTTTCACTTGGAAAGGGATCTAGATCTCTCATTTTTTGTATAATTTTATCTCATGCTCCTCATTGTAAATCATATTTGATCTCTCTTTATCATTATAAATGAGCTCTTGGCTGAAGAAGCTCCATATTTTCTGAATAATATAACGAAGTCTTTGGGGTAAATTCATGATAGTGTTCCTCTTCTATCTTATGTGGTTTTTTTTTTTGAATATTGTTCTTAATGTTGTACTGCTTCTAATTTAAACTATTTTTATTTCACTAGTCAATTTGTGGATCTACTATTTTCACATGTATCTCTCATTATTATTTGATGTTAGAGAAACATTTTGAATTTAATCGATCTAGCAAGTGTCTCTAGATATTTTGGTTCATTATGTTGAAAAATGTGTAACTAGGTTCGGTCTTCATAAATATGAAATGTACTTTTGATTCTTGTATATTGTAAAATGAAAGAAAAATTATTATTGTTGTTTTGAGCATGGGTTTCATGCTCAAGGTATTTTATTTTAGAGGTCAAGCACCCATTGAGTGCTTCTAAGGTTTGTCCTAGGGTTAAGAAGTCAAAAGAGTCATTGTTGTATGTAGAAGGTCCCAACAGGCACATTGTAACTTGTAAAAAGAATTATTTTTGTATTTTAAAGTTTCAAGATACCCTCCAAGACCAAGTCGTCTTGGCAGCTAAGAAGTTGGCCTAAACTAGGGCATTCCATCCACCTCAGAAGCCTATATATAGAAGGGAACTTGACCTCCTTGGGATACCATTCATCCTCTCATCATTTAAGTGAAGGAGAAGAAGAAGAAGGCCAACGAAGAAGGAAGAAGACAAGTTGTTGGGTTATTTCTCTCTCTCTTTTCACACTGGCGAAGGAAAGGAGGCTAGGGGTTTGCTACTGCAAGAAAAAACTAGGAGAAAATGTAGAAAGAAGGTTGAAAGAAGGTCCACTAGCTCATCCTCAAGTCCTAGAAGGAAGAGAAACTCAAAGAGAAGGTTAAGGGAAGCCTTGGAAGCCCTAAATTTTCTCACACATGTGGAGGCAACAATTGTTGCTGGGGCCAAAAATTTCAACCCTGTAGTAGAGGTAGAAATTTTGTAGTTGGGGGTCAAAGTTGTGCTACTGGAAGAGTTTTTAATGGGTTTGACTTGGACAAAGGAAGCATATCATTAGGAAGGTCAGACTTGGTCTTGGAAGGGTATTGGTCTTGGTCTTAACTTCTTGAAAATTTTCATTTGAAGAATCTATAAGAAGATAAGAGATTTGTGGGTTTTCCTTTCAAGTGGAGATGTTTTAGCCCTAACTTGTAGCCTATATCCCGTGTTCCTGTGTATTGTTGATCTTTTTGTTTTGGTAGTTGTTTGATGATAATAATAACATAATAATAATGGAATAAGATAATAAATAAGAAAAGTAAAAATTCATCACAAGGAGTTATCAAGTTTAAGAGAAATCACCCTAACTATAGCCCTATAGATTTCTCAACACATTGTGTTATTGAACTCCTTGTGATCTAATAATTTTATCTTAATCTGTGATCCAAATCTTGGGCATTATGGGATGTATTTGGTTGGACCAAACAACTCCCAAGACATAGAAGTTGAAGATCCTACCTTATTTGATTTCAGAGACTTATCTAATGATATTTTGCAGGGTTTCTTGGCTATTGATCATCAAAAACTTATCTATTTCATCAATTTTCTCAACTATTATGCTTTATTGAATAGATCTTGCTAATCAAAGCTAAATTCTTGTACATATATAAATATTGTAAATTTATTCTAAATATTTTGTATAGATCTAACTATTGTATACAATTTTGTTCACCTTGTATTATTATTGTATCTATATTTCTTTGGCCGTGCAAATATACTTCAGACTAGAGGGTTTCATCTTGCAACTTGGCATAAAAGTTTGTTTCCAAGTGGTTTTTTTGCAAATAGAATTTTTGTGAGGGCCACAGAAATTTGAAGGCATAGATTGTTGGAAAATGTAAAGTGGCATCTTGTAATTCTTCTTTTCCTTAACCTTAATATTTGATTGTGAACTTTATTAGTCTTCTTCATGTTCTTTTCTTAGATATTTTCATCAAACAAATATCAAGAATGAAATAGAAACAATAGAGGACACAAAAATTAGGCCCTCGACTAGGGAAAAACCCCTCAAAGCAGAAAACCTGAAAAAACTCTTCTCTTCATAGAATCTGCTTCAAATGAGATACAAAGACCCAACCCTAGACCAAGTCCTTCTCTAGGTACCAATTCAGCCCTTCCAACAAGTCCTTCCTTGAACTTGCACCAACCAGTTGCAATTTCAACCTGCTATCCTCAACCCTGTAATTTGTACAACTACTTTGACCCTTCAGTTTATTACCTTAGCTTTGTACCTTTAGCTTGTTTTGTACCTTTGACCTATTCTACACCTAGTTTTGTACCTTTGAACTATTCTACACCTAGTTGTGTAGCTTCAACCTATTTTGTACTGGGTTCTGTACCTTCAGCCTATTCTGCACTCAATTTTGTAACTTCAGTCTGTTCGTACCCAATTCTATGCCTTCAACCTGTTAAGAACTTGTTTATCCACCTTTGATCTATCTTTCACTTGGTTTTGCACCTTTGGCCTATTCTGCACCCAGTTTTGTACCTTCACCCGTTCCACACTCTATTTTGTAACTTGGCTTGTTCCATACCCAGTTTTGTACCTCCAGCCTGTTCTACACTTGGTTGTGTACCTTCGGCCGAAAATTCAGATGTGATGCTTGAATTTTCTTGATTGAATGAGTTCAAACTGATCCTTCATATAACCTTCTCAAGGGGTCAAATTCCCTCCTTTAGGTTGAATTGATCTTTCCAGGGCCAACTTGTACTTTAGGATATTCCAGTACTTTCTAGACTCAAAAATATTTATTTTTATAAATATATTTTTTCCCAGAAGAGTCTTATAAACATGATGTTGACTCCTTTGACTCATGACAATAAATCCTAATACCTAATAAACCATAGAAGCATGAAGAACAGAATTTTACCTAGAATACCATCAATAAAGAGCATGAAACCAATGCTTTAATAATAATATTTTTTCCTTTTCTTTTCTTGTTTGTTACATAGGATACATATTGAAATGAGTACAACAAAAATTATGAAGACTGAAACTAGTTACATTTTCAACACACCCTCTTAACTAGGGAGGTATTCATAATTTTACAACTAGTACAACATCATATCTCAAAATGAAGAGTTATCACAAGAAGAGTAAGATTGATAAGCCCTATTGTAAGCATCATCAACATGACCAAAATTGTCTCTGAGGCCTAACTAGACAATCTCTTCTTCATTATAGAGCATTATTCTGAGAGACTTTACATGTGATACCACACTACCTCTACAAGGCACATACCTCATCTGGATGTCCACAAGGTATGCCCTTTTAGGACTATTCTTATCTTGAATATTCATACTTGAGTCGTCAAAGAATATCAGTCCTTTTTGACCACTCTTCTCTTGAATGCATGTCTATTGGGTCCTTTGTTTTGAGGGATAGAGTTTTTGACATGTTTTGATCAATTCTAACTGATGGGAAGTTGCGAAGAAAGTAGTTGACAAAAAACAAGAAATCCATCAAGAGCTGTCATTCATTGAAGGTTGGCCAGGGAAAAATAGGGAGACATGTAGTTATAGCCAACTTGCAACAACCATCGATAGCTGAGGAAGTTCCATGAAAGTAGTCGAGAAGGAAAGGACATGACATCAGAGGAACAAAATAATAGTTCAGGTGAGTAGAGTGCATTAAAGTTGAAGGGAAAGGAAAACAAAGAAAGGGGGAAAGGGATTTTGCACCAAGATGTTGTTGTTGAGAATATCAAGCTTAGCATTGTTCTTTGCTTACCTGATTTTGAGTTAGTTTATGTTTTGATTTCATGTTCCTATCTGAAAGGCCTCAAAGCCTTAATGTAATGATGTAATGAAGTTTGAAGCTAAGGAAAATGAGTTGTGGGGTTGATTATGGATCTACTTGTGTTAGTTTTATGGGGCTCTTTATTTTTTTTATTATGAATGTATGTGTATATGCTATGTTTCTTTGGATTCTTTGCTTGTTGCCCTATTGTGATGGTCATACATCTGATGTCGTGATTTCTCGGTTAGGTGGAATTGTTATTCCTTGCATATCTCCCCTCGATGCTTGGTTCTAATCCATTAACCAATTAAGGTTGCATCACACCTTAGGTGAAACGCCTTATTCCTCTTGAGTAAGGTGAAAATGTCAGTGTTATGTTAGACTAGAGTGGATCCTTTGTTGGCTCCTATCCCTGAACCTAGGGTCTCTACCCTTTATTTTTGTGCCAAAAAATGGTTCCATTGTCGAGACCTAAAATTCTTCAAAGGGATCTGGAACATGGCATCGAGTATTTTTAAGAAGGATTTGCAAGATTGGTGGCATGACCAATTAGAGAGGCTCTCCTCTCAACAAGTATGGCTCTGTCACAAAAGTATGAAGCGATTGAAAGAATAAATTTTGTATGCAAATCATGTGGTCAATCAGTACGAAATATTTTGGTGTAAGTTCCATGAAGACCATTAAAATTGGTTGTGAAGGCTGCAAACAAAAGAAAAGAGAGGCACCCAAAGTAGATCTCCTCGTACCTAGACTCAAGTTGACCTAGTTGAGTTACACCGACTCGATACAAACCTAACTCGAGTCATCGACTTTTGGATGCAGGCTATTTTAAAAGGGTACATTATCGAGTTTGTTGCAAAAAGACATCTATCCTTTTCCAAGGCTGAGGTTGTGTTTAAGTCTAGGTTGCGAGGAAGACTGTTGAAGGATATCTCATTGTGGGTTAAAGTTTTAATGGTGGAAGAGAATCCATTGGTGCTTCAGGGCCAATCCATGGCCGCTTAAAGCCTCGATACTGAGGAAAGGGTATAAACCCAACTATGAGCTATGATAATGTTAGAGAGATGGACATGGATGAATTCAGGAAGGCTAGAAATTTGAGTGCACAAAGGAGGGTGCATATAACTGAATAATGTCGAGAGAAATCTTTGAAGGATACCCATAGATGAAAAAGGGAGCTACAACAAATAGGAGAAGTGTTAAGTAGTCCGGAAGCATGAGAAGGAGGAGGAAGTCAGATGAAGTTGCAGAATGATGGGGATAGAGATAGAGGGAAGCCTAACCTAGTAGGAGAGTCTAGTACTACCACAATGACACAAGTTGAAAGAGGCAATAGATATTTCCCTCCACTGACAGATATGGAGACACCAAATGGATCAAGCCCTACATGCCAAAAGGAAGGCTTGGATGATGACATGAATTTCACTATGTGAAGGATGTTTTCTGAATATGATGTGTCTCCTAATAATAGTGACTCATTCCCAGTAGTTTAGGTAGCACTTCCCCCGACCTTCCCCTAATGCTTTATCAAAACCCTATTCAACTTTTATTTAGGCTAGTTAAAGTTATAAAGGTCCACAAAGTACATAATACCTATAAAGTTGGTACCTCTGGCTGTAGAAATAGTAGTTGTAGTTCAGGTCTCCAAGGATCATCGCAACTTGATTTCCCAAGGGTTGATACATGTCTCGTCTGTTCAACCCTTTATGGCTAGTAACTTGGCAGGATCCTCTACCTAATATTCTGAGTTCTTTGGGAAAGGGAATGAGGATGTCGAGAAAAATTTGTACTTGTGTGAGGCTATCTTGAGGGGTTGAAAAATTATGGATGCCACAAAACTGATTGAATTTCATACACTCTCCAAGGAAGAGCACTGAGATGGTTTATCAAGTGGTATTCTTTACAATAGAATCTAATAATAGATGAATTTCGGTAGGAATTTGTTTAAGAATTTAAACTTTCGCAGAATAACCAAAATGGATTATTTGAACTATGGGAAATCAACAAATGAGAAGGAGAAACCACTTGGGAAATGATGTAAAGGTTTAAGGATGCTATTGAAAAGCCGAGCTACCCCATTGACCCCAATCATCATAAGGATTAGTTCTTTAAAGCATTGTTTCTGCTCACCCGCACCTTGCTAACTCAACAAAAGATTGATACTTTGCAAAGAATTATTGATCAAGAAACCAAGATTGAGGCCATGATAGGATACCCACACGAACACTGAGGAGGAATGGTTTCCCACGATCCCACTCTCATAGGACTGCAACATCAAATCATTGATCTGATAGAGAAGCTAAGGGACATCTAACCATCAAAACCGTGCAACCTCAAATGTGGTATACCAACTTCCATATTGAGAGGCATCACTCCACAGAGTTCCCAAGTTTGCGGGGCTTGAGAAACCCCTTTATACTAGCGAGGCCTTCCATGTCCTTACCCATTGCCAAAGTTTCATAGATTGGTACACAAGATTTATATTTAGAGCACACACAGTTCCATGCCTTTCCTAACCAGCAATCTATAAATCTGAATAAATACTATGAAATTTGCAGAACATATGGACATCTCCCTTGCCTCTGTCTAATATTATAGGAGTATTTAAATGTCTCAAATAACATCTTTTGTGAGTTCTATAACTCACCGACTCACCACACTAATTAGTGTATAGCACTAGACACCCTAGCTAACCAATTGGATCATTCTTCCTAAGGGATCAATGAAGCTCACTAAGGACGAGGAGGTGGAGGAACAAGGTGGGGCAGAATATAAGGAAAAGGTCTGATCTATTGCTACAATTTTGATTAGGACAGGCATGTTGCAAGAGACTTCCCACTACCCAGAGGACCCTGGTGCTCTCAATGCACATTCAACACACATTCAATTGAGGATTTCCCAGAGCTAATTTCGATGTGGGAGGAGTGCAATTGTCACAGGGGAGAAAATTTGATTAATTCAGAACTGCGAGAACCCAAACCAACTCCACTGTCAAACTTTAACATAGTCACGAGGGGTGGAAAGGAGACCATAGCCAACTTTGGAGCCTCTAAACAACCAAGGATCATAAAGCTTGCCTCACTAAAGCACTCCTATGATTCCAACCAACAAAATTAGTACTATAAAGATGTCGCGGATATTTCTAACTAGTTGATTCCAACTAACAGAACCCAAAAAGAAAAACTAGAATCTTCGAAGTCTAGAAGCTCAAAACTACAATAGAAAAATTCCCAACCTATTGCAGAATGGTTCAGATTGTTTTTGTAAATCATGAATGATGTGCAGGTGTTGGGGAAATTGTAGAAAAAGCTTAAAGTTGTTGTCAAGGATGGGGAGCTCCTAGAAGGGCTCATTTCTGCCAGTTTGCATGAAAGGCATACTAGATGGGTGCGAAGAAACAAGAAAAGGATAGGGAGAGAATTTTGTGTTGATGCCCATATTGTAGGATTCTAGATCAAGGATTTGATGATAGATATGGGTTCATATGTGAACTTTTTACAAAGAATTACTTGGGAAGGCCCAAGTTGGCATTCTCTCTGATTTAGTTACACATGGAAAATTAGTATTGTATCATCCCAATTGGATTATTGGAAGATGTATAAGTCAAAATATCACGTGTAAAGACATATGCATATTTTGAGGCAATAGACATAATGGGATACAAATACCCCTATCCAACATTGTTGGGAATAGACTAGGCCTTTAAAAACTATGCATTGATTGACCTGAAGAGAGAAACCATGAACTTTGAAGTGGATGGAGTCAGGGTGATTAAGGCCTTGTAACCCTATTAAGGGCCTCAATTCATTCGACGGATGACAGAGATTAACTTGAGTTACTGGATCAGTTATACTGGCTCACAACAACAAAAAGGGAAGACTACATCAATCCTACGGTGGGAGGGTTGATTAGCTGGAGAAGTGTTCGAAGCTTCAAAGTTGGAATAGAAGATACGTGGGATGAATGGAGGTAAGGTAGACACAAGATAAACTCTAGGTGATGCGCAATGATCCTCTATGTCCACTGGGTTGGTACAGAGGTATGAGAATTCCTCGATTTCAATGGTATGGGCTTCATTATCAATTTTATCAATGAAGTTGATTCAACCATTTTGGAAGTACATAAAGTGCCCTTATTGGATGTCACCCTTCAAGCGACGCCTATAAGGTGGTGAGGCTATCATCGCAATCATCTCAAAGAGTGGGAGATGGTTAAGTCCACATTGATATCCATATTTGGGTATTCAAAGCATTTCTCATCTAGTCTTACTAAGTATGAAGGGTATATTGATCCTTGCCAACATCTATAGAATTGTAAATCTAGTTGGATCAAGGAGGGACTTCTGTAGAATGTATGGGTGCATAGCTTCGTCCACACTCTGGGGACATTCCCCCAAGCATGGTATGTGAAGGAAGAAATAAGGAGGCAGGCCAGTGAATGCAATTGTATGATAGCTCAGTTCATCAGTTGTTTCTCCTTCACCAATGATGATGAGAGGATAACTACTACCCTAGAAGCAGTCATGAGGGTCTTGTTCTTGGAAGGCAGGCTTACTGAGACTACTCTAATTAGGATGCCTTCAATCACATATATAAATCTATATTCCATGAGGTTGTGGCTTGTGGGAAGATAAATATTGAACCTAATGGAGACGATTTAGAGGGGTTAAGGGACTTGACCTTTAAAGAATATTAAGGGGAGTGGAATGTTGAAAATGGGCCTGCAATTGTGGGTCAAAAACTACAACCTTTGAAGTTGCAAAAGCACAACATTGGCATTGAAGAGAAGCCTAAATTAGCCGCTATTGAGGACTATTGGGATGAGCATATCACCAAGAAAATATTCAATCTCCTAAGAGAGCATGAAGACTTGTTCCCTTCATCTGTTGTTGAGCTTAAAGGAATTAAGGGAGATTTGGTAGAAATGAAGATCCTGCTGAAGCTAGATGTGAGACTAGTGAAGCATTGACAATATCAATTAAGCCCAAGGGTCAAGGAGGAGGTGAAGAGAGAAATTGAGAAGATGTTGGTTGCAAGACTTATCTTCCTAGTTGATGAGGATGAGTGGGTCAGTTTAATTTTCATCTAGAACAAGAAGGGCTTTGAAAACATCTAGGTCTGTGTGGATTACAGAAGTTTGAACAATGTTTGTGTCCATGATACCTTCTCTACTCCATTTAGTGATCAAGTCCTCAACAATGTTGCAGGTAAAGAGGCCTACTCTTTCATGGATGGTTCTTTAGTTACCACCAATTATGTATTGCAGAGGAGGATAAGAAGAAAAACACCTTCACAACCAAATGGGGGTCCTATGCCTACCATTTCATGCCCTTTGGACTAAAGAATGTGCCGGCAGTGTTTTCAAGGATCGTGATTGCTGCCTTTTAGGACTACATTCACAGATTTCTTGAAGTGTACATGGATGATTGACCAATCTACAATTTATTAAAAAGACACTTTAGCTTTCTCCAAGTGTTTTTTGACCACTGCATATTTCTTTGAATTTGAATAAGTGCATTTTTTTTGTCCCCTTCGGAACACTCTGAGGCTGTATAGTTTTTAAAGAAGGAATATGTGTCAATCCTACCAATGTTGTGGTAATCCTGAATATGCCTCCAGCAACAACCATCAACCAGTTGAGATTGACTCTCGACCACAAAGGATACTACCACAACTTCATCCGCAACTATGCCTTGATCACTACATCACTGGAGAAGCTACTGAAGAAATCTGATAGGTTTTCTTGGTTCAGTGAATGTGACACTGCCTTAAATATGCTAAAAGAGAAGCTAGTAAGCACACCAATCTTGTTTTACCCAGATTGGAGTAAGCAATTCCATGTCCATATTGATGGACTAGGAATCACTCTAGGAGTTGTTTTGGCCCAATCCAGAGATAATAACCTTGATCACCCGATCTACTTTGTCAACAAAAAAATTTCCACTGCCGAAAAGAAACAAAATTGAGTGGGAAGCTCTCGCTATGGTGTATGTGATACAAAAATTCCGGAACTACCTTTTGGGTGCTCCATTCAAGTTCTTTACTAACCACTTTGCAATGAAGTACCTAGTGAATAATCTTGTGCTCGAAGGGATGATTTGTAGATGCCTCCTACTGTTCCAGGAGTTCACATTTAAAGTAATTGTAAAGCTAGGGAGGATGAATGTGGGACCTGATCATCTTTCCTGGCTAGAGTAAGGTGAATATGGGGAGTTAATAAATGATCAACTATTGGATGCTAATTTATTTCAGGTTGAGGCCATCCCCGATTTTTTGAAAGACATTGAATTATTTCTAACCACGAGAAAATGCCCGGAAGAGTACAGTACAATACAGGGAAGGAACATGGTAGTTTGAGTTGCAGATTGCCAACGAATCACAGGAAAGTTATACAAGACGGGCCTCAATTAGATATTGTGACAGTGCGTCCTCAATCATGAGAAGCAAGATGTGATATGGGAATGCCATTCAGGAGTTACAGGTGGACACATGGGCGGGAAATCCATCGCGAAAAAAGTGTTGTGGGTAGGACTCTGGTGGCCCACACTTTTTCAAGATGTGAAGGAGTATGCTAAGAAATGCAATGTTTTCCAATGGGTGGGATGACCATCACACTGGGATGAACTTCCTTTGCAGTCGGTATGGGCACTCTAGGCATTTGAAAAGTGGGTGGTATACTTTGTGGGGCCCATTAATCTGTTGTCGCGTCACTCCCATGCTAGGTACATTATCACTGCCACAAATTACCTTACCAGAAGGGTCGACATTGCACCAATTAAATATTGCATTGCAGACACCTCCACCTAGTTCATTTTTGAAAATATTATCACTTGATTTGGGTGCCCTCAAAGCCTCACAAATGACTAGTGGACCCACTTCATTAATGAGATAGTTGCCACCCTACTGTGAAACTTCATGATCCATCACCATAAGAGAAGCCCATACCACCCACAAGAAAACAACATTGTGGAAGCTTCAAACAAAATCCTAGAGAAAGGCCTCACCAAGATATGTTCTGCCAACTGAGACGACTAGGACAAGTGGGTACCAACTACTTTATGGGTATACCATACCACTGTCAAGCGCCTGCGAAAATAGACATTGTTACATCTTTTCTATGGCCAAGAAGGCGTAGTATTTTCCAAGTTCATTATTCCTAGTAAGTACTCACATGTTAGAAGATGAATCATTTGCAAAATGGTTGGACAAGCTCTGGGGAGTTGGATGAAGCCAGATTCATATCGAATTTTCACCAAACTATCAAGAAGAAGAGGCAGAAGCATGGCATGACCGACGCATAAAATGAAAGTATTTTTCAGTTGGGGACAAGGTTCTCTTATACGACATTAAGTTTCTAAAACATCTTGGAAAGCTATGAATGCATTGATTAGGACCATTCATTGTTGCAAAAGTGCCAGAGCCTAGAGCTATCAAACTCACACAACAGGATGGAGTTTTTTTTCATGGATGGGTGAAAGACACACTCCTAAATCCATTCCTTGGCCCAATAGTTTATTCATCAAATTGATTTGATCTTCGAAAGGGGATCGTATTTAGGTTTAGGTAGAGTTAGTTAGTTAATTTTGCACTCGCATTAGTTAATTCAGATGTGTAATTTACTTCAGTTGTGTCAATTATTTTAGTTGCATCAATTATCATGTTAGTTGCATCAATTATGTCAATCACGAATAAAGTTACATAAGTTGGGTCTGTTAGTCAGTAAGGTGAATGTTAGGTAAACTTGACTCGGGATAGAGTCAAAGTTGACCAGGTTAAACAGTGATGGTTTTGGGGCACATGGTATTGTGCACCCATAGTATTTTTCCCATGGTATTATATGTAATGGAGCTTATAAAAGGCTGGAAGGACTTCATTGTAATGAAAGGCTTGGAGGTGAGCGGTGAAGGCTCACTTGGTCAGATTGGCTAGGGTTTTGGCTAATGCTAATGAGATATCATTAGGTTGGGTTTTCCCCAGATTTGGGTTTTTCCTAGATATACATGTGTGTTTATGTGTTTATGGTTGTTGCTGGTTATTTTTCATCTCGGTAAATGTCAATATTAATTTATGTTCTCTAAATAATTTCTTAACAATTGGTATCAGAGCCAAAGGTTGTGTATTGGCTTCAGAAAAATGCTTTTGTTGCCAAGGGTTATTTGGCCTGGTGGACATAGAAAGGATTGGTGCATAGTTTGTTCACAAATCTAATCTAAGTGTAGCAAGAACAAGGTTCTAGAAACACTTAGATGGGCCACTATGCCAATGCTGGAGAATGAAAGAGCGAGCTAGAGTGAAGCTATGCATTCTGGAAGCGCTGCTCAAACTAAATATGTTCTCTTAAAGGGCCTATGTTGGGCTTTTCATTCAAATGCCTAATAAATCTTTTTCTGCAGTCATATCCATTTTACTATATGACACTTCCGTTGTAAGGATTGATAGTTGGATCGAAGAGGAGAAGTAGTTATCATGGGTCAATAGGGCTTCCACGGGGTTTTATTGATGTGATCCTCTACTTATCACAGATCTATGGAAGAGATAGCCTAGAAGTTTCTTTTGAGGGAGAAGAAGTTCTGGCACTGGAAAATGGAGTCGAAATATGATCCCACCGCCAAAATTCTCCTTGAGGGAAATGTTCTGCTATGGTACTAGCTAGTGTCAAAGGTTGCATAGATGGATCGAGAGTTATGTCAACAAATTTGATTGAGCGACAACAAAGCTAAATGAAAGAAGTCATCAGATATATTAAGTGTAATGGCTCAGTAAAAAGAGTAGCGACAATGAGTCATGATCAAGGATAAGAGAAATTTCATGATGGTGGAGAGCAACATAGTGAGGATATCTAGGGTTCAACATTGCAACACCGATTCTCGTTGTGAAGGAGCTAGATCTCGTAAGATCTGGTGTGGATCTCAGGATATACTACTAGGAGTGTGGTTTTTCCAGATAGGAGGAGGATTTAGGCGCTGGAGGCCACAAAGTGGCAGAAAAGAACTGACACACAGGTGTAGAAATTGCTTGACAACTTATAAGGATCAGAACCCTGTAGAGGGTAGGTTTATGTGTACATATTGCGGGCATGTCTCATGGCGGCCAGTGTTGGATATACTGGGCATTGCACCTGGTATCATTGGTCCAGGAATCCAGTCTAACAGCGTTGTGATCAAAGGCAGTATTACGCAAATTGGCATTCTTGTTGCAAGCCTCTACGAAGGAAAGAATACTAAGGTATGGAATGGGAAGGGCTGGCCTAAGGAGTGGTTAGTAAGCGATTCCTGGCTCAGGGGCTCAACCATGATTTTCTGATACGTGAGGTCACTAGTGCTGGAATCTACGAGGTTCTCGTAGGGCTCGCAATTGGAGCAGTTTGATAGAAGTTTTTGAGCAAATCAAATTGAGAGAGGATGGGTCAGAATAACAACAACAATAAACAAAAAAAAAATTAATGAAGTCAAAATTATTGCATGTAAATGAGCATACTATTATAAGACCTAGTAAGGCATGTGTACCCCTGGGTAATCACTTGTAAAGTTTGGGCTAGAGCTAGGTGATAGGGGGATGTTAGGTTAATAATACCCCAGGTAAAAAAAAAAAAACACTTTGAGGGGGGTAAGGGCTAGAGTGAGAGGGGTTGTCTCACATAACAAGTTTTCCTGGAGTTAGTCGAGGAACCCCAAGTCAAGTTTAAGGGGGGAATTGTTAGGTAAACTTGAGTCAGGATAGAGTCAAATTTTACCAGGTTAAACAATGATGGTTTTAGGGCACATGGTATTGTGCACCCATAGTATTCTGCCCATGTTATTATATGTAATGGAGCTTATAAAAGGCTGGAAGGACTTCATTGTAATGAAAGGCCTAGAGGTGAGCGGTGAAGGCTCACTTGGTCTGATTGGCTAGGGTTTTGGCCAATGCTAATGAGATATCATTAGGTTGGTTTCTTCCCCAGATTTGGGGTTTTCCCGGATATACATGTGTGTTTATGTGTTTATGGTTGTTGCTGGTTATTTTTCATCTCAGTAAATCTCAATATTAATTTATGTTCTCTGAATAATTCCTTTATAGTGAAACCCTCTGGAAGTGATTATGGTCAGGGAATCATAGGTGGAAATTATCTTATCCACCATAATTAGTAATAATTCCCTACAACTTTTCAAATTTGGGTTAAATCTCTCCTGTAATATCCCTGACATGATCTAGTTATCATCTTTTTGGAATTTTCCGTCATCTCGTCATAATTAACCATCATGATCACCCACCTTTTCAGTTTTTGCATCGTTCTGGTTCGGTCCAAGTCATAGTCATTGCTAATGCCACGATTTGAATCGAGTATAGAAAATTTGCATATTAATTAGTTAAACAGTCTAATAAAAAATGTTGTGTCAGGTATTTTATTTAGTTTTCATGGTAATGTTAAGTTATTCATTTTCAAAGTGTAGGTGGTTGAATTACTGAGTCTGGCTTCTATGTCGAATCCCCCGGTCCCTAGCCGAAATCAACCCCCTATTTCTGTTGTGTATAGTCGTTGAATTACAACCATGAATAAGGTCTCTAAAATGGCTATTCTCACCCCTCCATTTGACTCCAGAGTTACTGAGCTTGAGAATCTCTGTGACAAATATGAGAAGGCTGTGCTTGTAGAAAATGACCCATCAAATTATTTCCATTTCCCCATGCTCAAGCACAAATTTTTACGGAGACTGTAACTAGTCTAGATGGTGGTCATTCGTCTAGAATCAAATAGGATTTTAGAGGAATATAAAGGTCCATGCTGTTGAACTTGAGAATTTTACCAATGTTCGACACTTTAGGAGCAATGTACTAAATTCCTTATCAACGAACTACATGGGGGTTCTCTCTGACTCGACAAATAATACCACACACATGCTAGTGACATTCAATAATTGATAGGGCTATCTACTGTAGGGGTCGCAACGTTATCTATGTTCTATACTACTTCCAAGCGTGGAAAGAAGACGTGTTACTACAAAAAGTATGTTACTTAATGTAGTGGCAAGGGAGCCAATATTGAGCCAATTAATGTTCCCACCATCATATTCACCTGTTATATAATTGTTGGAAAAATAAAGCATCATTACACAAAGGGTGAGTGCACTCTAGACACCATTTTAGTGGCAAAAGCTTGTGAGAAAGGGGAATGATTGAATTGGTCTAGTTATTTGTTGAACAAAATTTTTGAAGCCTGCAAAGATTTGTACGAAAGGGTGACATAATTCATCTATGGATATCTTGTCATTCTTTGGCTATGATGAAGTGGTGTCCTTCAGAAGGCAGAGAGTTAGTATCTGTCTCTGAAGATGATCCTCTAGCACTCAGGTACTTACAATGATAGACTTCATGGGACCCAAACAACAAGGAAATCAATGAGGCCTCTTTAGCAGGATGGTATGAAAAGATTCTAATTATCACCAAAGTGAATCCCAGAATCCTAACGTCGCTTCTAGATTATTACTCGTATGTAATATGGTTTAGTGTTTGCCATAGTAGCACCTAGATTCTCCCTAAAGTTGTCAATCCAGACACATTCTAGATGTGCACTTAGCCTTACATTCTCTAATGAGAGGCATTCCATACTGAAGTTTTATCCTTGCCCAGGGTCATTGGTGAAGTTCTAGATAACAAGAAGATGTATTATTTTGAAGGAATGATGCCTAAACCAATTCTGGGTAAGAGCCCCTCCACCTCTTAGAAGCGAGTCGTAGAGGAGACACTCAACCCTGTATTCAAGACGTTTGAAACAATAATGATATCATTGTGCAACATTTTGGAGGGTATTAGGTCATTAATAGGTCCCTTTCCCTTATTCTCTGAATACCTTAAAGTTATTCCAATTACTACTTTTTCATTTAGACCAGTCATTTCCTCACTTCTCTTCATGGGTCCCTACTCTACTACTAAACCCACCATCTAGGACACTCGCCCAATTTCTACCAGGCCACCATCACTTCCCAGGAAACTCATTACAATTACCTCTACCCAGGTCATCAATCTCACTAAGGAGGAGCCACATTCCATCACCATCACAAAAATCCTTTATGAAAACCCATTTTCCACCTCCACTTTGTTCCCAACATTGCACAACCTATCACCTTGCACATCCTCCCCATCTGCCACTATTTCAAACATTTTTTCCTCTGATAATCTTCTTGGTGCCAAGATTGAGATGGAATTAAACTCCATAATCTAGTTCATCACCGAAACCAACCAATATGCACTCATTGTTCACCCTAGAACCATGGATTCAATTAATACATCTATGTTATCTTTGTTACTAGCATCAGGGCCACAAATGAAAACCATCTAGCCTATCCACTTTGATTTTCAGGGCACAAACATTATGCACACCTTGCCTTTGATGGCCAACCCCACTCCCCTTTCATGACCACATTCTATTCTAGACCATACCAGTACCCACACTACTAAGACCTTGCAGTATGAGACTTTGCCCCAAGAGAAATTCAAGAAATCAGTTACTAATGTACAATTGTTGCAAGCCCAGTACCCTCTACTTGCTACCATGACACCTGATGACATTTGGAGTTGGTCATCTTGGCAATTATTTACTTTTATTTATTTGGTTCCATGCCAAGAAAATGCATTTCAAAACACTTTGATAGTTGAGAACAAGAAATAACAACAACAACTTATTTCTATTGCAGCTTAGTGAGATCAACTTCTCTAGGAAAATCAAGAGCTACAATAATATATTGATGATATCAACATAAAGTTTTAGGATCTTTGGCCTACAATTGCTGAGATAGTACCAAATGCATTAGAGGACTTTTTAGCCTTCACTCTTTCATTTTGTTGCAATCACATCATAACTGCACGCACCGGCCTTGCCTCATCAAACAAGGAGCTTCATAAAACTATCGCCACCAGCCAAAGGGCGCTACCTGATCTGGAACCATATTATGCCTGTGAAATTGAGAAGAAAATCATTGATGTGGCTTCTCTAAAATCCTCCCTTCAACAACCTACTAGGGAAGCTAAAGAAATCTTCACTCAAGTTCATGACTGGTTAGAGTTCCTTGGAAATAAAAATCAACTGGTCTACACTCTGCGCCAATAGGATCACTAGCTATTCAACCAAGTCTTGATCACCCTAGACCTCAACCACCAAAATGATCTTTTTGCACACACTAATATGCTAAAAAATAAGATCTAATAGATTGAGGATGAATTGAATGCCATAAAATCTTTGCTCCATGACCTTAAGCCACATGCATAGGTCTACTTCTAGAAACTGCAACAACTCAGTCTAGAAGAAGAAAATCAGTGGAATGATTTCATGACTACAAGACCTGCCCAACCAACAATTGAACTGACTGTGCACTTCATTAAGCAAGCTTGCACTCTCACAGATCCATGTAGTCAATGCTTGTTGAATATAGACAATTCAAAACTATAACCATCAAATCCGTCCTAGAGTTGGGTCCTTGGTTTGAAGGATAACTTATTGCACATGAAGGAACATGCCAAGAAGGAGCAACACGAGCAGGAGCCCCGCAATAGAAAGAAGAAATGACAACATTAGTAAAGGATTGACTCAGGGACAAGTCAATTGATTGTGTTCAGAGCCTGTTGGGTCCTTTATTTTGGGGGACATAGTTTTTGACATGTTTTTACTAAATTTGACCAATGGGAAGTTGCGGAGAAAGAAACCGAGGAAAAAGAAGAAATTTGATAAGACTTGTTAGTTGTTGAATGTTGGCCAGTGGAAAATAGGGAGACATACAATCACACCTGAGCCGCAATAGCCATCAATAGTCGAGGAAGTAGTCACAACCGAGAAGGAAAGAGTGTGGAATTCGAGGAAGAAACCAACAGTTCAGGTGAGCAGAGTGCATAAAAGTTAAACGGAAAGGGAATAGGAAAGTGGAAAGGGATTATGCACCGAGATGTTGTTGCTATGAGCCTATCGGGCTTAGCATTGTTCCGTGCTCACCTGATTCTGAGTTTGTTTATGTTTTGATTTCTTGTTCCTATTTTAAAGGCCTCAAAACCTAAATGTAATGATGTAATGAAGTTTCAAGCTAATTAAAAGAAGTTGCAGGGTTTCTTATGGATCTACATGTGTTGGTTTTATGGGGCTATTTAAAAAATTTATTATGAATGTATGTGTGTATCCTGTGCTTCTTTGGATGCTTTTATTATTTCCCTTTTGTGATGGTTATACATCTGATGTCTTGATTTCTATGTTAGGTAGAATTTATTAGTCCTTTCGCAACTCCCCTTGATGCTTGGTTCTAATCCCTTAACCAAGTAAGTTCACAACACGCCTTGGGTGAGAAGCCTTATTCCTCTTGAGTAAGGTGAAAATGTCGACATTACGTTAGACTACAATGGATCTTTGTTGGCCCCTGTGCCCAAACCCAGGGTCTTTACCCTTTCATAATTGTTTGCCAATATTGTCCCATTCTCAAATAGTGTCAGTACCTTTCCTTTATTGGATGTTATATCCTCAAGGAAACCACAAATGCTAATCTTATGCCATTCTCTCTTCATGAAAATCACTTAGAATTATGGCTATTAATACTGGTCAAGTGCATGACACATGAAGAAGAGAATTCCCATGTGATGTCTAACATCACTTCCTCTCAAACCGAGAAGAAATCCTTATTCTCCCTTAATCTTGAGAATAGAACCTTTCTCCTCATTCAAGGAGACTCCTTTGCTCCCTCTCAAAACCAGAGGATATTCCAAACTTCTTTTCTATTTGGGAATTCAATACCACAAGCCTTACAACGTGTCTTTATGAGAGTACTAGATACTTGATTTTCATAGTTACATGGTTCCCTCTTTATTTCACATATCTTGCTTTCTTTTTGAGGTATCATGGAGCCATATCCACTCTTTGTTCTTGTGACAAGATCCAAGTCATCTCTCTTTGTTCATCACTTTCTTCTTCGATATGAATGCATTGCATTGGGCCTTCCCAAAAATCAATCTTGATCATGGATTCCTTATGAAAGTGATCTTCTTTGACCTTTAGGTTACCTTATCGCCCTACTACCCTCAAGATCATCATAGTTTCGAAGTACTAGATATTGAGCTTCCCTCAATGCTCTTCATCCATATAGTTGAACTTGCCTCAACTGTCATCATTTATTCCTTCAACATCCTTTTCTAAGTAGAAAAATAATATGTTAAGATAACCGACAATTAAAAAAGCCTTACCTCATCATGATTACCTTCTCATTCCATAAACATCCTCATGGTCCATATCCATATGAATCTTCCTTCATACATCAGAGTGCCCAAGGATCGAACTTGATTACCAATTTATATCTTTTCTTCTAGATATTATACTTGGATGTTAATCACTATTTATAAATTCTAGAGAAAGTCCTACTATTTTATGTTCATCCTAGAGTAAATCAAATTATTCCTTTTCAAGCATCACATAATATACCTAAGCATATTTTATGACTAACTTTATTTTCAAAAGATTCTATACATATGAATCTTATCCAAAGTTTTATATCTAACATGCATTCCTATGATTTCACCCAATCGTCTAACTATATTCCCTAAAGTGAGCTTGCAACCTGACCAATTGCATTATTTCATCCCTTTAATAGTAATGATTCCACATTACATGCTTCTCCTAAGAAACTTTCACAATGATGGTTCTTCTAGGATCATGACTATCCACTTAAGAAAGATGACTAGCTCTTATGTAATCATTAGATAATACTTGGCTGAACATTATGCAAAAATGGTTTATCTATCCATCTATCTAGATGATATATACAAAGAAATTTAATCACGTACATTAGATACATGTTACTATCATATGCTTATCTCTATGATGTTATACATAATCAATATTAACAATGTATAATATCTAAGGAAAGATCAACCTTCGTAAAGAACCCAATTGACAATGTGCCTTTAATAGTAAATATCCTTTACTACTTCCTTCTTAGGCTTCTTCTCTAGTTCTCCCGTTACTTCAACTATGTGAGACTCACTTATTTCCTTCCTTTATTTGTTTTTTTGGCTTGGGAAGCCCCTCTTAAAGTGTCAAAACTCACTGCACTTAAAGCATTGAACCTTGGACATGTCTTTCTTCTTAGAATTTCCAAACCTTCCCTTTTTCAACTTCTTAACTCAGGTTAGAAATGCTTGAGATTGCTCATCTGATCCAATGTCATCTTTTACCTTTATCCTTGATTCTTCCAATATTAATTGGGCCCAAAACTCATCAAAGGGTGTTGAATCCTTCTTGGAGTATATGCTTGTTGCAAAGTTTCTCCATTCCAGTGGAAATGCATTCAGTGCACAAATAGTTATTTCTGAATCAATAATTGGTTCCCCAAGTACTTGTAGATGGTCTCTTATCCAAGATAATCTCATGATAAATGATGCCATATCCTTATACTTTGATTTATTCATTCTATATGACTTATTTATCAAAGGCATATTCTATCCTATTGTACTTACAAATTCACTAGCTCGTCATACATGATATCCTTGGAAGTCTTCAAGTTTGCAACAAATGGAACATGATAATCCTCAATTGATTCAACTATGATCCTTTGAGCCCTTACTTCCCCTTTCTTGTACATTTCTAGTTCTTATGTCTTGCCTTTGCTTAGTTCAGTGTTTCCCCAACAAATTCCATTACTTCTTTTATTTTGTGAGTATCAAGTCAATTATTTTCTTCCATGCTAGATTATTTGATGCCCCAACAAGATTATTTCTCTCCTTGCAAAGAGAACCCATATGACTTGTAGATTCAGACATGATGTAGTAATATGATACTTACTTGAGACTGAGATTCTCCTTTATGATGTATTCAATATTCTTGATGCCTTCAAGATCTTTGAACAAACTTTCTTGAAAGATGTTCCCTAGGATTCCTCCTCCAACAACTTCTAAGAGTGATGAGTAATAACATATCCCTTGATGATTTCTTCAAAGAGGTCTTCCAATGAGTCATTCAACTAGACCCCTTCAAGAGATAATCTTCCATTTAGTCTTCTTCTTCAAGCTTTGTGATTTTCCTATTTCCTTCCCCTTTACAAGCAAATCCTTCTAGTGTCTTTCTCGTTGCCTTCCTTGTTCACCTTAGCTTTGATACCATGTTGGAAAATGTAATGTGGTAGCTTGTAATTCTTATTTTCCTTAACCTCAATGTTTTCTTGTGAACTTTATTAGTCTTCTTTATTTTCTTTTATTATATCTTTTTATCAAACAAATATCAAGAACAAAATAGAAACAATAGAGGAAACATAAGTTAGGCTCTCAGTCAAGGAAAAACCACTCCAAGGGGAAAACCCAAAAAAATCTTCTCTTCTTGGAATCTACTTCAAATGAGATACAAAGACCCAACCCTAGGCCATGTCCTTCTTCAAGTACCAAGTCAGCCCTTCCAACAAGTCCTTTTAACTTGCACCAACCAGGTGAAATTTCAACCTGTCAGCCTCAACCCTGCAATTTTCACAACTATTTTGATGCTTCGGTCTATTACCTTAGTTATACACCTTCGGCATATTATGCACCCATTTATGTACCTTTATCCTGTTCTCCACCCGGTTTTGTACCTTCTCGACTATTGAATTTGATAGGCTTGATCCTTAAACAACAATTAAAACGAGTGACCTTGCATTTCTATTGTGGCCTAGTCCCTTGTAGGAACGAAGGCACTTGGGCTGCTAGAAGCTCTAGGTAGGTATCATTAATGAGGCCATGGCCTCCTTCCTTGACACTTCTTCCAACAACAATGTTCTAAGATAAGTTTTGAAAATTGAGGAAGAGGAATTCACCATAGATTAGACACATAGCTTAAAATCAATCAAGATCATTGCATTATAAATAGTTTAGTCTTGCATTCTTTCATGTAACATTTCAATTGATTATTGTAAGTGGAATTGTGGGCTAATTATTTACTTGTGAACTTTATATTCTTGTACTTGTCAATTTCATGTGTATTGCTTGTTGAATATCATAATTGAAGCATCTTTACTTGAATTACAACCTTTCTTTCCTTGCAAGTTGTATTTGAATCATATTGCTCATATTTGTAGTTGGTTATAATCTCTTGATCTCTTGTACTAACGCTTCTCTTGTAGCATTGTTATCCTTGTAACTTGGAATAATTTTCATTTGCAAGTACTATAATATTATTTTATCATTGTTTATAAGGTACTAGTCTCTCTCATCTTCATATATTATTGAATTCGTTGTTGATTTAATTGAATCTATCTTTAATATCCACTTTTTCAATAATAATCTTACTTGCTAATTAATCCTTAATTAAATGTATATTGGATGGTAATTGTCTTCCCCTTTGTCTCCTAGAACTTGTTGTTTCAACAAGTCTTCCTTTATTAATGATTTTCAGGAATAACCCCCATAGCTATCCTAGGAGAGAGCTTAAACAAAGATAGTAGGGAACAGGTGACAACCCCTAATCTAAGTGTTGCACCTTAAAGAGTATACCTTGTTAGCTTGGAAACTTTTCCCACATCTAGGTGTACATCTTAGGTGATAACAAGCCCAATATCCTAAAAACATTGAGAGCCAAATTTTTATGCTCAATTTCTCTGCTGAATATGATCAAACAATTCTAGAACTTGAGGCAAGGGGAGTTTTCTATGATGGAATATACAAAATAGTACATGAAGTTGTAAATAAGTAAAAATTTGCAAGTAAACAATGATTTTTCTACTGCTAGATACATACACAGACTACATTTACAACTCCAATATGAGATAACCTTAATCAAGTTACACATAGTGGATGAAGCAGACCAATATGCCTTGAAAGTTGAGAAGAAACTGAATTAGGGTAAGGGTAAGTAATTGGGAAGAAAAGGAAATAATACTTCCTTGAGAGGAAAATGAAGCTCCTCAAAACCTGCCAAGAATGAAGAGCCTGAGGAAGACCAAGGAGTGAAACCAAACTCCACAGGAAGAGGAGGCTTAAGAAGCAAAGGGAGAGGACAAAAATTTGGACCTTGGCTATCGAGAAACATTGAAATGTTTTATATGTGGTCAAGCCCTTAAATCTCTAGACTATCACTAAAAGAGTAATGGTAGCCCGAGTGTGTTGAAATTTCTCAAACCGTGGAAAGTTAATTATGAACTTCAAACAATAACTAAACCCTAGATAGATTAAAACTGAAACCTATCAAAGTTGCAATCTCTAATAACTAGAGTATACAAACACACGTTGGAAATATGAACAAAAACTACATCTAATAGCAAAGATCTCAAATCTGTATCATTGTTTTACTAATATGAAAATAGTAAACTCGAGCTATATCTCAAAAAACATAAACTTGAATATTATCTCAGTGGAAGATCATCTTTCTCCTTTGTATAGTAGTTGTAGGGTTACAATCAATGCACTCCATCCCTAAGGTGTGCCTAGGATAGGATAGAAAACCCTAACCCTAAATTTACCTAATGTAATGCAACCAACATGCACATGATACTTCTTAGAATGGAGAAACCAACTGGAGAAGACCAACATGTAAGAATGTGCAACCTTACCTTGGAAAAAGCACCAAACTTAAGTTTGGAAGACTCCTCACTTATGTGCCATGTCTGAAGTTAAATCATGCATGCATTCTAAAAGTGAAATGTACTGAAAGTTAAACTGAAGATTCAAAAAGGAAGAACTCCCAATAATAGACTAACTCCATCTAAAAATAGAACTAATTAATTAAAAATGGACATAAACTAGAGTTAATTGAAGGTGGCACATACATGCCTACTCTACAAAAAAATAGGGTATATCTCTATCTACTACTCCTTCATTAAACTTGTTCATTATTTTGATAAGGAAACACTGAAAAATCCCTCTCTATTGTCTTATTTTTTGGTATTGGGCACCCTACTGTTGTAGAGAAACATTTATGCACTAAATAGGTAGATGCTAACAAAGAGAGGCTTGCAACACAAGAACTTGACGCAGAGATTGCAGAGAATTTGATGTTGTAAGATAACTTGATATCATGAAACAAAGAGAATCCAAAAGCATATTGGAGGGGGGAGAATTTCTTCCATACAAAATGCAGGGTGCAAGGACAAAGTATGCAAGGTTATCATTGATGGAGGATCTATCTATTGAAGAATGTAACTAACTTTGGTCTTCAAAATTGTACTTGTTAAAAAGAAAATTTATTATTAAAGCATGGGTTTCATGCATGGGTCAATGTTTTATAGGTAAAGGCCTCCATTGAAGGCTTCTAGGTTTTGTCTTGAGTCATTAAAGTCATTTCACTACAATGAAAAGACCTTCTAAGGGATGATTTTACGGAGGCCCATATAAAAATAGCCCAAAAATCCATTTGTAGTGGAGGTCACTAGCGGAGGTGAGAGGGAAGATGATTTAGCAGATGTTACTTTGACATTGTGTCTAAATTATTCAAGCACACCAATGCTTTATTATCCATAAATGCATCGAAGCTGCATATAACATGGTGCACCATAGTTTTTTTTTTTTTTTTTTGAAAAATAAAAAACCAAGGAGTGGTAAATACCCAAATGCACCAGTGCCTTAATATTAACAAGCACTAGACTCCTTCATATAGTGAAATATATGATGCTATTCGACAATGATGTCCTGGTGCAGTAAATGTATAACAACGCCCCATGGCATCTTATAAAGTGTACAAATAGACAATTTCTAATTTCTTAAAAAAGATCAGTGATATTGTAAAACCACATCACCAGTGTGTTACCAATAACGTAAAGCCCTGGGGCATCTCGATAAATCATCATGATAATTTGAAATTAAAAAAAAAAAACATAGTGTTTTTGGATATAGCTTGCCTCAGTGCGCTTCCTGAAATGCACTAGAGGAGGGTTAAATAAAAAAACCCCTCTTGATTGTAATTTTCATTTTTACCATCTACAGTGTGGGAGAGCTCTGAAGCACCAATGCCACTCTTGCCATGTGTAAGCAACCTGACATTGATGCTTCTCTTTCTCACCACCTTCCAATATTGTATTCACTGTTTGAGTTTCCATATTTTTCAAGTGGTGTGAAAAAATGTTTTTCTCCATTACGTCTCCACAATGCCTCCCCAATGACCAAATGTCCAGGTAATCTCTATGTTTCTTTCTAATTTAAGTTTTTAGTGAATTATAATTTCAAATTAGGTTGAATTTCTCATTATTTTTGCAACAAAAAAAAATGACGTGTGGTACGCCCTGTAAATTTATAGGGTGCACCGCATTTCGGTGCATGAACATAATGCATTGCCATTGTGCAAGTGCAATTTTTAAGTATAAACACACCAAGAAATATGTGACATATTGTGTGGTGGTGCGTCGCTATAAGTGCATTTATATTTACCAAATGTACCGCAAATAAATATTTAAAAATATTCCTATAGCTTGGTGTGTTCGATAACCTGAACACACCGTATCGGTGCCAACAAGTTATACATGCACACTAGTGCACAAGTATACCACACCACTATGAAAAGTTAAATTTTTGGAACACCTGTTGTGCATCATACTTATGTTTTCACCATTGCTGGTGCAATTATAGTGGAAAGTGCATCGGTGTCGGTGCATGACTATGTTTTGAGCGTACTGGTAATTTTTTTTTTTAATTGAAAGTTATGTTTCCATAGTTATAAATACATGTTTCATTTAATAAAAAAAATTGTATTTAATGTATGAAGATGATGTATTTTATATGTCAATCAAGTAGCAGAGACATCAACAAAGGGAGAAGCAACAAGTAGACTCATACAATATGGTTTGATCATGGAAGGTAAGAGAGAGGGATAGGGATTTATACCCTCTCCCTATTACTCTAGCAAATTATGAGCTCTTGAGGAATGTAGGCCTCCTCAAGTACTATGAGGAGGGTACATGACAGAAGGAACACTCTTTCTTATTGGTGCATATGATCCACTAATGGAATGTCCAACAAAAAGCTTTCAATGTTGGTCCTGAGTTATGGTATAGGCCCATTGAGGAGGACATATACTTTATCACTGGACTGTCTAGGAGAGGGGAAGATTTTCCCTAGTTCCCTGATGTCCCCCATAGTGTTGCAGCTGAGATTCAACTTGCATACACTAAAAGATATGTTGGGCCTCATGTGGTCCATCCATCATATTTTCAAGTCCGTGGTGGAAAACTACATATTTATTCTTTTGCTAAAAAGGAGGCTAGGTGTCTCTCATTATTAGTCAATATCATTGCACATTCTTGTGGTGATGGGCAACACATTAGTTGCAATCTTTTGTATTATGTTGATTCTTTGATTCAAGTGCCACGTTGCATCAGATGGTTTTCCATTTTTTTGAGGCAGTTTTGCATGACTTTAGATAGATGTCGTACGTTGTCGAGATAGGCGAGGGAGACCTTCCTTTTTTCTTCTGAGACTTTTTGTTTATCTTTTGAGAGGTTTCTGGAGATGAGGCCTAAATTTGATCTTTTCCCTTCTAGTTCGATCACTGAGGCTTGGATATGCATGTGGGGGAAGATGATGCCTAAGAGGGGCATGCTAGAGTTTCCAACTAGGATTTTGGATGAGGCATCGGTGCTATTAGCCAGTGTGGATGACCATGCATTTGTATTTTTTGGGTATCTATACGCAGGGATTGATTGGAGAGGGTGTCCCAACATCTTCTTCACAACAACTGAGCCTCTAGATGATAGAGCTAATATTAGTGCTTTATTTAAATTAATCTAGTTTCATTTTCTTGTTTTAATGAATTAGAATAAAATTTATTCTAGTATGTTCTTTAACTTGTTTTATTAAATTGTTTAATGAAATTGTTTAATTATTTTTATGAACTTTATATTTTGTAGACATTGGCTCATATGGTGGGGACATGCCTCCTCCCCCACCGCCAGATGAAGGATATAGGAGATCGGCGAGGCCTAAGAGGGTGAGGCACATCCTCAAGTGGTCATGGGCATCCAGGGGTGAAGGATTGATATGTGATTTTGGATGAAATACCGTGATAGATTAGCCAAAGTTTTGGTTCAGTAGGGATTCTTCCCTGTGAGGCCTCAATATATCAGTGCGGATATGATGTTTTTGGATCTCTATAGGGACTATCTGAGGGATTTGATGTCTCTTATGTGGCATGTCATTGAAGCTAGTACTTTACTAGCGTCAATGAAGGATGCAGGGCATCATGCATTAGCACATCCATCAGATGAGGGTGGTCATGATGATGATGAGGGTGATGATGATGATGATGCTTCTAGTGGTTCCATCCCATCAGATCATGGCCCTTAGGGTGTCCGTGATCCTTGTGGTAGTACACATGCTCAACAATTGGTTGATGATGATCAGATGCCAGGGCTAGAGGATGTGCCATATGTTTTTCCTAATAGAGTAGACCGACCATATTCTCTTGCAGACCAACCACCTTCTACTACAAACTAATTGCCTCTTAGTCCTCCACCTTAGCTAGGTTTGACAGACGTACCTGATTAGGCAGTAGTTGACCATCCATCATCTTCTATTTTAGACCATTTTGTAGTTAGTACTATGTCTGTTGTATCGAATATTTGATTACACTTATGATGTAGTTATTTGAATTCTTTGTGTGTGTGTGTGTGTGTGTGTGTGTGTGTGTGTGTGTATATATGGTGCATTTTTTTGTTCATGTTTATGTACTTAATTTATATGTTGGTGTTGATGTGTATATTGTTAGGTCATGTTAAATATATTCATTTAATGTGCTTGCAGATAGATGTGTACGTGATAACAATTATTTGACATGATATTTATATTAATTTGAGGATGTGTATGGTGATGATGTTAGATTACAATCTTTGTGTTTTGTTAGATGTGATCACGATGATGATATCCTACTAGATTATTAGATTTGTGTGCTAACTAATGATGTTTATATGTGGTACTAAAAGTGCATATAATTAGTTGATGCTAATGAATTTGAATGTGTATCTTAAATGATGTTTATGTTTGTTGGATGATTATCATCATGATGTTTATTTTTATGAAATAATGTTTATTATAGATTATGTATTCATGAATTTATATCAAACATTTATATATGAAATTGCATGTAAAATGACTTAGTTTAAAAAAAATGCAAAGATATTTTTATAAATTAAAAAGTTTAGTATGGTTGAAACTATGGTTGTAAAATTACGAAAAATATGTTTCTATTGCTTAGATAGTTCATTGATATTCAATCTAACTTAATTAGTAAAATATTTCAGTATGCACAATGATAAAATAATTAAAAATAAAATAATTAGTTAGTTCTTAAAAAGACGAAAATGTGTAACTCATTCAATTTTTAGTATAAAATATTATTAATAATAAATTATTCAAAAACACAATTTAATATTTCAATATTAGTTTATAAAATTCAATCTATTGTTAAATTTAGAAAATTTAAGCTAGATTTATTTTACAATCTGTAGCCTAGGTCCATCTTAACTTTGGACCTACCAAGTTTCGAGAGGGATTAAATCTCTTGAGATGCAAACATCTTTTTGAGTGAAAAGAGACTTGATCCCTCTAGGTGCTTGGTGGATATAGGCACTTGGTATAATATATATGTAGTTGACATTGAAATATTTTATTTATAATTCACATTCTCCATATTAAAATGTTAAAATATGTCCCCTCATATTTTTTCTTGTATGTATACATTTAATTAATTTTATTATTAATATTTTCTAAAATATTACATATCAAATCCACATTAAACATTGAAACTTTTACAAATATCCCTCATACATTGAATTAGAAAGCAACTATTAATGGAATAAGAATTCTCTCAATCTTTCTCACTAAAGTGAAAATATAAGAAACATTTCAATTTAAATTACTTTATTTTTCTCTATATAAAGTATCTATAAATTACATTATTTAATATGGACTTTGAAATATTTTACTTATGGTTATAAGTAAAATATTTTTTGTTTCAAATATCACATGTAAATGGAACATAGAATGAATTACACATAATGTAATATCAATAATATTATTTCTTGTCATGTGAAAAAATTACATTTTTTCATTTTAGTGAAAAGTAAATTATATTTTTTTACTCATTAGATTTCTTCCTCATAATAAAAAATAAATTATTTTTTTCCACTTTCAGTTACATTATATCTGTATATAAAGTTATATAAGATTAAGGTGTAAATTGAAGTATTGTAATTATGACTGACATTAATTTCTTTTCTTATTACTATTTTTAATTTATTAATTTCAATTATTATTTTACTATTTTTAAATGTAACATTATGTGACAACATCTCTCCCATACTAATGTGTAGAGCACCTCCCAGTGCAATTAATTTAGATTTAATACAACTTAAAAATTCTATGTTTATAAAATTTATTTTATTATTAAAGTAACGAGATTTTCAAGCAATTTAAATTTAATCTTTATAGCAACTTTTACCAATTTAAATTAAAAATTCTCTCTCTAAAGATGAGGATAAGGAAATGTAAAATAAGGCTTGTGATCAAGTTACTTGTAATTGGGGATTTTCTCTATTGGAAGTTCTCCATTAAAGAGGCAAGCGAACTTTTTTTTAGTAATAAAGATATAACATTTTGATGCTATTTTGGTTCTTTGTTTGCTATTTTACTGGTTTAAATTTTATTTTTTTAATAATAAATATGAGTTAAATAATACAATTTAAATGATACAAATTAAATTATCATGAGATATTCACTAAAATGCATGTTTTTCACATTTCTCCTAGCTAATATTACATCATGTTCATAATGATAAAGACACGTCTACTTTAAATAATTTAGTCACAAATAAATAAATAAATATTTCTTTTACATAATCTAAACAGGAAACAAAATTGCATCATCAAATCTATTTGAAACTCAAACAAATGTCTCTTAATCACCATCACAAATGTGGTGCGCTTGGTATTTTCTGATCACACCGGTTCTATCATATTTACCCAATGCACCACCTAAATAATATTTAAAAATATAGTTATATATCAATGTGTTCGATAAATTGAACGTTTCATCCTGGTGTGAAAATGTTATACGTGTGCACAGGTGCATACATGTGATGCACCACTATGAAAATTTAAATGTCCGAACCAACAATGGCGAGTCATAGGTATGTGTGTACTGTCTACAATGCAATTGTATTTTACAGGGCACCAGAGCAAGTGCATGACTGTTTTTTTTGCACACTGATAATTTTTTTTTTTAATTGAAAATTATGTTTCCATATTAATAAATACATTTTTCATTTAATAAAAAAAATTGTGTTTTATGTATGAGGCTGATGTATTTTATATGTCAATCATGTAGCAGAGACGTCAGCGAAGGGAGCAGCAACAATTGCAAATACTTAGTGAAATAATGAAAACAAAAACATACAACAATAGTATCAATGATGAAATAACACAAGTACATATCAATCTCCATTTTCATCCCCTTGATTATCTTCCTCAGCGCTTTGCATGATAACAATGTTGTTCTCAAAAACATGTTTTGATCTAGGGTTGTGTCAAGTTAATACAAACCACCAATCCCTATATAACACATATGGGTAAAAAAACACCTGGTTGCAATGTTTTGGGAAAACATAAGGCTCCTTAGCTTCATGCCACATATTTCTAGAGTTGATAGATATCAGCCCACTATCGTGATCTTCCTTTACATTATTCTGATCAAAGGTGTCCCACCACTTGCACCTAAAAATAACACATTGGAATGAAGAGAAGTCCACTTGAATGGTCTCTTATATCTTTCCAAGGTAACCTAATGTCCACTGCATTAGTTTTTTATTATGGTGGTTAACATGACTAGATTGGTCAAACTTGAATTCCACTCCACAATCTTGTGTCATGCATCCATTATCGACATCCTCTATGTGAAAATGATGTCTATATGCCCACATAGATGGGAACAAATGAACCTATAAAAAATGAAAAAATCATAGTGTCATGTGTCTAAGAACCCAAACATAATTAAAAATATAAAAAATATATAGATGTTACAATCCAAAGGTAAAATATGAAGTTAAAATTGTACAGAAAGAGATAATTACCGAGTTGTTGCACCCAATCCCTATGTTTAGCACATCCTCTTCAGCATGTGGGCAATGAGTAGATGCATCGTATTTCTCTCTGACTTTATCAACAAACCAACTGTTAGGGCATGCCATTGGCATATTTTATTTTAAATGATCATGATAAGGCACACTTCTACCATTCAACCATTTGAATTATTTCTTGTCACTGTCCCAAGTCCTCCTCTTCTCCTCATACAATGTGACCACAATTGTCTCGCTTCCATATTGTAAAGAATGAATTTGTTGATGGCTTCAATTTCTGAATTCGCTAATGAAATCAAACCAACACACACACACACACACACACACAGATATATATATATATATAGAGAGAGAGAGAGGGAGAGAGAGAGAGAGTACGTATGAGATCAAAATATGCATTAATATGAATAGTTATTGTGTAGTAATTTGACAAATGATAAGCCTACACTTACTCTTTATCATGCACCTCTTTCCATTCGTTTCGAGAATCTCCCCTTCACTTTTGTCTTTATCCCTTTCGTCGTCCCAAATTGTCACACTTGGTGTATTTTCGATCTGCTTGATGTACTTACTGGCATAACAGAAAGCCTCATACGGTATATACCCCTCTGCCATAGACCCCTCAAGTTTTACCCTTTGTCGAAAAAAACCTTTCAATTTCTACGTGTACCTCTCTAAGAAGAACATCCAATGACAAGAAACAACCCCAACTAATTCAACCTCATCTACAAGGTGAATTAGAATATGAACCTACAATTCCATGAAACTCGTCGGCAGTTCCTTCTCAAACATATAAACAATCTCATCTATATCTTGACACCACCATGGAATGTTAGCCATGTGAATCTCCTTTGATGTGATCCAATGTACAAATGGTGATAATTTAGATATGACATGTCATATGTCTTGGAGTAAGTCATGGTTCACACAAACACACATGATCAGAGGATAATGACACTGCACAGTAAATAGTACATTATACAAATGTTAATTATAAAATATTCCATTACATATGACATATGTAAAGAAGAAGAAAAAATAGTCATGTTTTTGACATATGTACTTTTAGAAGGTTCAAATAATGAACATTAAAGATTACAATGATAAGACGCTAGACCACCTAACCAATAGTGGTTGTTACATTAAATTAAAAAAGAATCCCATAAAAAAGATTTCAAATAATGTTAATAACTTGATAAAATTAAGCAAGGAAAACAATATTAAAAATATTATTGGAAACAATCCCTACACCCCTAGGATTTATGGAGCCCCTAAAATTCACAAAGAAGGCATCCCCATTAGACCCATTGTCAATACCATTGGAGGTCCCACTTACTATCTCGTGAAATATCTTGTTAAGAAAGTTAAGCCTATGGTGGGAAACACTAGTTCCTTTGTCAAAGACTCCAATCACTTCATCAGTGAGATCAAATAGATAAAACTAGACCAAAATGACATCTTGGTGAGTTTTGATGTAAAATCACTCTATACCAATATTCCCATAAATGAAACCATGGAGGTAGTTCACAAAGTCATTGATCCTGACACAACAAAATTAGTATAAGTTTGTCTGAATTCTACCTTTTTCAACTTTAGAGATTATATTTATGAGTAGACTTGCGATGTGGCCATGGGATCACCTCCATCTCCCATCATTGTAAATTTGTTCATGGAACATTTCGAAGCTAAAGCCATTTAGTCCTCCCCTTTAAAACCTAATCTTTGGAAAAGATTTTTCAATGACACTTATGTCATTTGGCCTCATGGAAAAGAAAGATTAGACAAATTTCTAGAGCACCTTAAAAGTCAATCAAATTCTATCCAATTTACAATGGAAGTGGAAGGGAATAGCAACCTTCCCTTTCAGAGAAACCAGGATGGCTCGATATCTCACCAGGTCTATCGTAAGAAAACCCACACAGAACATTACCTTCATGCCAACTCCCACCATCATCCTACTCAGAAACTCGAGGTTCTCAACACTTTAGAAACCAAGGTCGTGCACATTTCTGATCATGATCATTTTGCTCAAGAAAAGAACCACCTCTTGGATGTTTTTGAAAATAATGGGTATAGAAGACACCAAGGAATCAAAGCTTTCAGGAAAGCAAAGAATCCCAGAAACAAACTACCTATCACTAGTAGAAAATGAGAAATTAGTGACTAGGTGACCAAGAAAGTTAGTCACCACATCTTTTCTAAGTGAAATACTATCAAAAATGAGCAATCTTAAGTGATTGAACTAAAAATGACTAACATAAATCACTAATTTAGTCGCAAGTTAAAATATGTGACTAGCTAATAAGTAATACAACTAAAAATGACTAACATGAATGACTAATTTAGTCTAAGAACAAAAATACAACTACCTAATAAGTACTACAATAATATGAATCAATTTTTTATGTTAGTCATGTTAATTGTGTCAAGCAATCTAAACTTACAAGTGATAGGGGATTGAAAGGTTGTTAAAGCTTGGTTGAAAGGTTATCCTTCCTTAAACACTTCTTCATCCTCACATGATGTATAGGTGAGCCAACTTTGCATTATTTATCTCTAATAATTTGTAATTCTAAAAGTATATTTTTAATACAAAAATTTATTTTTTGTCTTTTTTTAAATATCATTGAATCTTATTGGATCTAAGTTCCAATTGAAATTAATTTGAACGGGAATTTTTTTTAGCTATTTAATATTAAATAAAAAATAGTTTAATTTCGTATTAACCGACCTAGATCCATCTTAACCTCGGATCTATCAAGTACCGAGAGGGGTCCAATCTCTCGAGGTGCAAACTTTTTTTCTAGTGCAAAACTTGAGGAAATGTTTACACCTCGAGAGATTGGATATTTCTCGACACTTGATAGTTATAGGGTTAATATGGATCTAGGTTAGTTATATAATACTATATAATATCTATATTTGTATTTGTGTCTCTTTGTTATTCCGTCTCTCTACCTCACCCCTCAAACATACACACACTGATCTCTCTCCCTCTTTTCCCCTTCTCTGTTTAACCCTATCTTCCCCTTATCTCCCTCTCTATATATATCCTTCTCTCTATTCCCTCCTTCTCTCCTCTCTCCCTCACTCTCTCTCCATGACTCCCTTTTCACCCCCTCTCTCTCCACCTTTCTCCCTTTATGTTTTTTGTGTTCCCTCCCTCTCCTACCCCCTCCAATTCCATCTCTCTCTCCTCATCTCTATCTTCCTTCCTATCTATCCCTTATCTCCCACCTCCCTCTCTCACTCGCCCCAAATCACTCTCCATCTCTCTCTTTCTTCCTTCCAACTCTATCATTATGTTCCCCCTCCCTATCCTTCTCCATCTCTGTGTCTCCATCTCTCTCCCTTCCCCTTCTCTCCACATCTCTATCCTCTCCTCTTCTTTCTCTTCCCTCTTCTCCTCTCTCCCTCACTCTCTCTCCATCTCTCCCTTCTCACTCCTCTCTCTCTCCACCTCTATCTCTCTATGTATTTTTTCTTTCCTCCCTCTCTCCCCCACTCCAACTCCATTTCTCTTTCTCTCCTCTCTCTTCCTTCCTCTCACTCCCTCTCCCACCTCACTGTCTCTCCTCCCCATCACTCTCTCTTTCTCTCTCTTTCTCTTCTCCAACCTTTTCACTATCTCCCTCCCTCTCTCTGTCCCATCGCCAAATCTCTCTTATATTTGATCACATTGTATTTTGATTAAGAAATTATCTAAATTAAAGAAACTTAATTGGTTGTAAAATATTAAACCTATATTTTTGATCAATCATGTCAAAGAAAATAAAATAATGAAAAACTTTAAAAATTCATGCACTATATTTTGTCAATTTGCTTGCTCTCATCCCTTGGATGCTTAGCTAAGATGGATACATATATAAAGAACTGACATAGATCCATCTTAGCTTAATTTTATTAAAACCATAATTTAATTTCTATGGTAATATTTCTAGTAGTCATGAGGATAGAGTGTTTAGATATATCTCAAATTGTAACATTTTCCCTTTTTGATTCAATTAACAAAAGTTGTAAAATTAAATTAAAATAAAATATTTTTACTATGAAATAAGTTATAGTTTTTTGCCATGTGGTATTGATAAGCCATGGTATTGGTCCATGGGATTGTAAAAAAGCCTATTTACAAGTTAATATCCATGGTAAAGTGAAGGTGAATATCAATGTTAACAATCTTGTCATATTGTTATAAAATATTTTGATTGTGAAATAATTTATGATTTTTGGGAATGTGGTATTGATAATCCATGGTATTGTAACAAATGCTATTTTTTACAAGTTAATAATATCTACCATAATGTGGGGGTGAATATCAACGGTTAAGAATCTTGTCATATTGTTATAAAATATTTTGGTTGTGAAATAAGTTATGGCTTTTGGACTTGTAGTGTTGATAAGTCATGGTATTGGCCCATGGTATTGTAACAAAGCCTATTCACAAGTTAATAACAAGATCAAAATATAACAAATTGAATTTTGTTATTTTTATTAATTTAACTTTTTATTATTAATTAAGGTCATATTTTCTATTTACACTCATCCCAATATCATTTTTAACTTATTCTTTCGTCTTTTTAACTTAGCGTCTTACACAAAATAAAAAAATTTCTTATTTAAAATAAATCATTTAACCCATTTCAATTTATCTATTTATTTTATATTATAAATATGTATTTTTGTTTTTTCTCTACCTTGTCTATATCTGTGTAGAAATGCCATAAGAAGGAATACCATCAATGCGATCTATGGATTTCATGGGATTCGAACCCCAGATGGAGTTTGCATGGGAAACACCTGAGGAGAGCATCAATGATTAGATGGAGGAAGGGCAAGGTCATTGGGCATGGAGATTTTGGTAATTTTTACATTGGTATGAATTTGGACTCTGGAGAGTTCTTCCTTTTTACTAAAGATGATTTTTGTTCGGTTTATATGATCAAAGCATAAATTTTATCTAGAGTTGAGGGTTTAATGATTATGATAATGTAGATCTTGAAAATTTTAGCAATTTTTACATGGGTATGAATTTGGACTCTGGATAGTTCTTCCTTTTTACTAAAGATGATTTTTGTTCTTATGGGTAAACAATTTTGAGGGTTTATATGATCAAAGCATAAATTTTATCTAGAGTTGAGGGTTTAATGATTATGATAATGTAGATCTTGAAAATTTTAGCAATTTTTACATGGGTATGAATTTGGACTCTGGATAGTTCTTCCTTTTTACTAAAGATGATTTTTGTTCTTATGGGTAAACAATTTCGAGGGTTTATATGATCAAAGCATAAATTTTATCTAGATTTGAGGGTTTAATGATTACGATAATGCAGATCTGAAACTCTTATGGGTAAACAATTTTGAGGGTTTATATGATCAAAGCATAAATTTTATCTAGAGTTGAGGGTTTAATGATTATGATAATGCAGATCTTGAATTCTTATGGGTAAACAATTTTGAGGGTTTATATGATCAAAGTATAAATTTTATCTAGATTTGAGGGTTTAATGATTATGATAATGCAGATCTTGAAAATTTTGGTAATTTTTACATGAGTATGAATTTGGACTCTGGAGAGTTCCTCCTTTTTACTAAAAATGATTTTTGTTCTTATGGGTAAACAATTTCGAAGGTTTATATGATCAAAGCACAAATTTTATCTAGAGTTGAGGGTTTAATGATTATGATAATGCAGATCTTGATTGCAACCAACAATTCATCAAAAGACAATGCACAAGTAAACATTTTGCATGTCCTTATTGAGATTTTGGTCATTTTTACATTGTTATGAATTTGGACTATGGAGAGTTCTTCCTTTTTACTAAAGATGATTTTTGTTCTTATGGGTAAACAATTTCAATGGCTTATATGATCAAAGCATAAATTTTATCTAGAGTTGAAGGTTTAATGATTATAATAATGCAGATCTTGATTGCATCCAATAATTCATCAAAAAACAATGCACAAGTAAGAATGTTGCATGTCCTTATTAAACAAAGGGCTTAATGATTATGATAATGCAAATCTTGATTGTGGCCAACAATTTACCAAAGGACAATGGACAAGTAAGCATTTTGCATCTCCTTATTGTACAGTTCGCTCTTCCCTAACTTTTCTAGGGTTAGAATGCATGATTTTTTTTTCACATTTTTTTAGTGTTCGATTGTTTTTGTAATGGAATCTACCATGCCCAAATTCAAAGGGCTCGAGTGATGCAAGAAAATTTTATAGTAGGATGCAAATGCTAGACCTTCCTCAAACTTTGTTACATGAAATTAAAATGTCTTGTAATAATGAACATAAAATATTTTATGTTTCATCCTTAGATTCTGATATCAATGCTTACAGTTTTAAACCATGTTACTATATTTTAAGTAGAATATACTTAGATCCATTAAGCCTTACAACTCTCCAAGGCTTAGGTTAATTTCAGCTAAAAAGAATGAACCTTAATGGATTTTATAATCTAGATTCAATGCTTACATACAATGATTAAAAATGGAAGAACCCAAATGGTATGATAACTTTTACCCAGCCATCAATTTCCAAGACCTTTCCTATTATTCTAAACCTAAACAAAGAGAGTAGAAGAAGAAGAGGAACCTGGATGAGGTGGACTCTGACCTGCTTGATACTTTTCAAAAGTTAGGCATGCCCTTGATTAGAAGAAGAGATTGACCAATGTTATTGTAGATGTTTTTTTTAACAATGTTTTCATTTCTACCATGCATAGGTAGACTTTATAGGTATTTGATGTTATATTTTGTTCATTATAAGAGGTAATTCAAGAGTACCTTTATGTAGTTAGGAAGTAGCTTGGCAAGGTTGTTCCTCCTGCTGATAACTACTATGTTGCATTGTATTTTTTATTTTATTTTTATTGATAGTTCCTTCTATTAAATCCCCAAGCACACTTTGTCGCCCATGGAAATATCCACCTATTTCAGGATGAATGAGATGGAGACGAGATAGTTTGAGAGGACTCTTATTGTTGTAGATGAGAGGAGTTTTGTGAGGTGAGAGGAGTTCTGTGACATATACTGAAGGATGCACTACACCATTTTATGACACAAATCATCTCCATGCCATGGTAGTGGATCTCCATTGCACCGAGGGAACAACAATAAAGTATTCCATTGTAAATAATTGGTATGTCATGGATGAGGAATGCAGACGTGGGATTTATAATTTTATTATGAAAAGAGGTTTGTGTGATGGAGACAAATCCTACAGGTAAATCATATCATTATATTTCTATGAAATCTTGGAATGTGTTCAATACGGAAATATGTATGTACTCTTTAATTTATCTATGTTGTAATAAGATCAAGAATACATTTGTCATTGCAAATAATTGGGATCTACTATGTAAGTTTACTTTAATACATGGAATTCTTGATTTGTTAGATCCCAGCTAGTTAGGGTTGAATTTATTTTTGTTGTAATCAGATTAAGAATAAAGTTGTCATTTTAATCACTGAAATATACCATGTAAAATTTAATGACTACATGAAATTGTTTATTTTTTAGAGCCCAACTTATTAGGATTATGAAGAGTCCTATTTGATGACAATATTTATGAATGCTCTATTCTTGCTCAAAGAATTACATTTTACAGAATGGTGGAAAATAAATGAGATGCAACTTAATGGTTTATGTTTTAAAATGTGCGGAGGGAGTATAAAATCATTTTTAGTTGCGTTCAAATATTTTGGAGCACCCACTAAAGTGCTCCAATTTCCTCCTAGTTAATTCCATTTCTACTATCCCAATGCTTCTAGAAGTCCTTCTCCAAAGTGATCTCTTAACTATCTTGGAGGGAAATTGATTACTTGATTGGAACCCACAGATTACAATTTGATTAGGAGAAAGGAATGAGAAAGCTTCATATTCTTCAATATATTTCGCAAGTTAAAAGCATATCGAATGATTGCCTTTCTGTTTAATTGATATGACAATCACTCGGCAATTTGTTAGGATTTTAAGACCTTTTCCAATGATTATTTATTTGAAAGTTATGTTCTCAATTAAAGAAATTAAAGAAAAGGTGACAATGATGCAATGGAAGGGTTTTTTGTTTTAGTGCCTAAGAATGCCTTGCTAATGTGAAGGTTTTGGTATTTTCTTGACTCAAGATTAGTTGCATTTGACTTCCTAGCATTTCTTTTAATTTCATTTTTGTTTTGTTTATATTGCCATCCTTGAAGTTTGTGATCTACTGTGTGTGTAACAGGAAGTATTAAATACTAATCACTCTCAAAGGTGATGACTTTAAATGACCCTACTTGACACTTTAGTATTACATGATCATGCAAAGAAATTATTAATCAATATTAAAGGGAAGATGATTGACGTCCAATGTGTCTTGGCTTGTCATGATTACTGAATTTTGGCCCCCAATAATATATTTGAGGCTATGTTTTGGTTGTTACTTATGGAGCTTCCCTTTGGCTCAGAAAAACGTCGAGGATAAATTTCCAATACATTGACATTGGACATCATCAAAGAGGAATTCGCCAAAATCAGTAGAGGACATGGGAGCAATTAATACAATGAACGGATAACACTAGAGAAACACCGAGGCACCATAATTTCTTGTGTGTTTAGATTTGCTTCAAATTAACTAGTCACAAAAAGTACCTTCTTTTTTCCGAATATTTTCATGTATACATAAATACTAAAAACACAATTTCAGACTAATTATTGAAACTAATGATTATCTGATAGTCATAATTTATAATTAAATAGTATAATATGATTAATATTATTGGACACAACTATAGGGTCTGACTATGAGGGGCATTGTGACAATATATGTGCACTTCTCATTGTATTAGACAATCATCTCTCAGAGTGTGATATTCATCCAACGAAATGTACTCTAAGAGGCCATTGTGGGATTGAAATTTTTTCTTTCAGCGGAAAAGTGGTGATATATTTTCTTAGGCTTTAGTGTTCTGCTTCCCTAGGGTTTTGACACTACTCATAGCTAGCACCTTCATTCAACCAAGTGAGGTACCCATCTTGGAAAGTTGAATCATTTTGTCTCCACAATGCAATATGATGTTGGATCCATTTCATGATCTTAAAAACATGGGTCATAATAGCAATGAAATTTTACTATGGGCAAAAGATTATCCAAATTTAAGGAACATGACTCTTTTAGAACAAGCAATAAGGATATTTTTTACACTGATCTTTTTTTTTTTTTTTCCATTTGTTTTCACAAGTTATCTATTGCATGATATTTTTAACATGTAACTCAGTTGGTATGATTGTGCCTAAGGTTTTGTTGAAGGTTGAATACTAGGTTCCTAAGGTGTTATTTTCTATGGTGACGTTTCATTTGTTTTGTTTATACAGGTCATCTAGATGCATAGTGGCCACTATCGAATGTTGAGGTATATGTTATATAAATCTTTTATAGTCTATTTTATTTTTATTTCAAGTATTCATCATCTTTCATGTCTTATACTCTGCATTGTATATTCTTTCATTTTTAGGAGAGGAACTCAATATTGATGGTTAAAAGCAGCAATTGAAGAAAGAGGAGAACAATAAAAATGGAGCGACAAATGAAAAATGAGAGAGAGAAGAGAATCTGTCTAGTGATACCCTTAGAGCCAATATCTTGCATAAGACACACTCATAGAGATTGATGGTCAAGCCTTCAGAGTCAGTGAATTCACTTGCAATGCTTTGGCAACACAGTGATAATGTTTTGAAATGATAAAACAATATTCCATGTGTAAATTGTAGTCCAACCGATATTAAGTTGGAAACTCATATTGTAATACTTGATATTTTATATAATAAAACTTATATGGTTGAAATTATTTTTATTTGCACTTGATATTCTTTAGTATTGTAATTAACATATGTAACTTTGCTTTATCATATTAGATAAACATGCACATTGTATGCCATTTTTTTTAAATTTAGTTGCAAAATCATACTAATTAATTTATGTTGATTAATAATAAACACATAAAATCAATCTAAAACTACTAAATTAGTAGTTTATATTAATTAATGATGAACATGAATAAAATGGATATATGATTGAATTAGTCGTTTATAATGATTATGAATAAAATTAAATAAAATTTAAGAAACTACTAAATCATTTGTTTATATAATGAATATGAAAATACCAAAAAAATATAAATGACTAATGCAAATGATATTTTTTTTTTTTTATTAAAATGATGATTAAATTTTGCATATATACAACTATTAGTAGCTAATTTACAAAATCTTATAACACAACTAACATTTAGTCATATTTTTTTGGTCATTATATGGTTTTAAATGATGAATAAAATTTGCATATATATGACTATTAGTAGCTAATTTACAGTATCTCATAACACAACCAACATTTTGGTCATTAATTGGTTTTCTCGAGGATTCATATAGTAATATATATTTTTTTATATATTTGGTCATTAATTGCGACAATTAATGACTAAACCAATGAAAATTTTATGGATCTAAATATACTTACTAGATGGTAAAATTGAGAAACCAATTAATGAATAAGATAAAAATGACTATTTTTTTTTTTTTTATTTTCATAGAGTAGCAGTCAATTCAACATTGACTTGTTGTTGCTTTGTTGGATTGAGGGAATTTTGTTCCTAGATTATCTGAATCCTAATTTATTCTCTATTGAATAGGACCTTCCCTACATTCTAGGCACCACAGATAGGATAACTTCCATTCTAAAAAATAATAATATAAAAACCACCTTCAAACCCATGAATACCATTAGCAATTGTCTCAAATCAATAAAAGATCATGTTTATCCTAAACACCACAAATAGGTTTATGTGGTTACTTGTTCTTGTGGTAAAGCCTACATTCGTGAGATCAGTCATTCTATATTTACTAGGATTCAAGAGCATGTCGCTGACATCAAGCATAACTATTCCAAAACCTCAGCCTTGGCCGAGCACTCTAGTAAAACCAATCATCACATTTGTATCGAAAACTCTTGTGTTGTGGCCAAGATCGATCATCATCACCATAGAAAATTTAGAGAAGCTATTGAAATAGGAAAACACCCTAGAGGGTTGGAAAATAAGTGATAATTGGATTTCTACTCTAACTAGAGAGTGCACCTTATCCTAGATGTTCCGACCACATCATCACTTGGTCTTCCTTTGGTATACCTACCCTATAATTTATTATAATAATATAATTATTTGAACAACAATAAAATAAATATTTGAATAACAACATTAATCAAGAAGGTATTAAGTAATTCTTTATATCTTCAATTTATTTTAA
>APFE031176055.1:97531-114550 GCA_000404065.3 Pinus taeda
AATTCTAACTATTATTTTGAAAATAATAAAATTTCAATTAATTAGACATATAGGAATAAGTTAATTTTAATCATGATATTTTAATAATTACTTAACATTTTTAATCATGCAATATTTAAAACATTATTATTATCACTAAGAATTTGTCATAAAATTTTGTAATTAACATAAACCAATTAATTGTGCAAAAATTATAAGTTAGTGGATTTATTAGGTCACAACATTCAATTAGAATCATTTACTCAATAACTAAACAATATAATTATCTAATATTTAGTATTCATTAAGAGAAATTTAATATTTATTAACAAAAATTAATTAAACAATAACTAGATCTATTTCATCTCATTTTCTAAACTGTTGTCTCCATCCATTCCCATCCCAACCCTCTCCTCTATTTATTACCTATTCATCTCTAACTTATTCATTCATCCAATCTTGATAATGAACCATAGAGGTTGGTTTGAAATGTTTATTACAAGTAAGCATTAATGCGATGACTCTAGAAGATATCACCACACAAAATACAAATTGCAGAAGCCTCAAATATATAAGTTTCAAATAGTCATACGATTTCAACGCTGACAAACAGTCATCCATAGTGAAGCGGTTTCGTAGTGAAGACCCATATAAAGAAGGCACCCTCACATTCATTATAACTTCCTTTGCCAAATAGATATCATCTTTCTTTAAAATCCATGGGACATCACCTTCTTTGAAAGACTAAGAGGGGCCAACCTCTCCTCTAGTTTCTTGTCTTGGCCAATGTTTCTTTTTAGTTTTTGAAGAAATAATATCTTTGCTAATAGCCAATGTGTCACTTTCTTTCAATGATATGTGCCTCCATAAAGAAAATGAAACATTTTTAAATATATGCATGGGATCTAGTAAGTGGGAAATATTAAGATGCTCCCAATATGGGAGCTCATAAAAGACATAAAACATTTTCATCCCAATGGAAAATTTCTCAACATAGGTGTCAAATAAATCTAGATTATTGTACATAGGTTCCCCATTTGAATCAATTTTTTTTTCAAACTCCTTCTCCTTCTCTATCTCATATGCTCTAAGCCATCTAGATGGTGTCATTATTGCAGACCTTTGGGTTCTCTCTAGTTTACCATTGAAAGCAGATGTTTCTCTTCTATAAGGGTGTTCTTCTAGGAGGAATACCTTGGATCAGTCGTGAACTAGATTTTGTAGGTGGTCAAACCACCTAGCCTTTACAAAAGGTCCAAAACATTTACATCCATGATACCATTTTGTTACAAGACCTGCAAAAAATTTGTATACAAGCTAACATGTTAGCAAACATGAAGATCTCAACAATTGCAATGAATTAAATTAATATATGAAATAATATTGTTACCAAACAAATGAATAAGAACGTAATTTACCATAGCAAACTCCTAAGCCTGAATAATCATGTATGGTGTAAGCATATATGCCATACAATGTAAAACTCCTTTCTTTTGGAATGGGTCTTGATAGATCATACACATGTATCCCTTCCCATAATTCCATAAATTCATCTACCAATGGTTGTAAGTAGACATCCATATTATTCACTTTTCTTCTACCAGGGACTATGAGAGCCAACATAAGATGTGCATTCTTCACGGACAACCATGGAGGGATATTGTTACTGATCACTACTATAGGCTAAACATAATAGCTAGTGTTTTGGAGGGAATATGGGTTGACGCCATCCATGGTTATGCTGATTTGTAGACTTCATACTTCATTCTTGAATTTTTCAGGCCATGTATCCTCTATATGCTTCATGGCTATTGAATCTGTTGGGATTTGCATAACTCTTGAATCACTTCTTGTGAGGCATACCATCCTTAGAACATAGCTAATTCTTTACAGTGAAAGAATATTTGAATCCTTGGGATTATGGGCATGTTCCTCAATATCTTATGAGGAGGACCATGTGATTTACTCACTTTTTTTTTTTAATTATGGTACCTTTCATGCCTACATTTCAGACATATCTCTTTGTCTATATATTCTCCTCTATATAGAATACAATCATTTGGACATACATGATATAATATGTACTCAAAATCCAACATTTTCAACAACTACTATGCCTCTTCATAGCTACTCAGAAAGACAATATCGCTAAGAAGAAACTTATCTTTGACTATCCAACATTTAGTGGGATATAATTGTACAATGCCAATATTTAACATTCATAAAATCGACCATTTTTAAATCTGATTGTGTGACAAAATAAATGGAATTTAATAGATCATGCAAGTAAATTACCTCAATATTACCAAGAAACATGCATTCGACATGCCAAACTTTGCTTTCATGTTTTACAACAACATCATTGTCCCTAGCTGAGTAGACTTTGACTTTCCAACGGGTACAAGGAGAGGGGCGGTGGAAGCAGATTTCAGGTTTTCGAATAAGGTATCAGTGATATGAGCATCATCCCCTAGCTCATCATTTTGGAATGTGTCTAACAACATTTCTTCCATGGAAATCGTATCTTGTAAGTAATCATCCATACCAACCTCCTTTTGGTCACCTCCATTGTCAACTTATGATGAAGAACTACTATTGTTGTAGGCATTCCTAATTGGTGAATCTAGACATAGTGGGAATTGAGTAGGTGGTTGATTCAACCATTCTTTGTATGTTTCCTCTCTAATTCTTTCTCTCAATGAAACCTTCTCTTGATTTTACGTTGTAGTGGGGTGCACCAAAAGATGGTAGGAGGGTCGCTCATCATCACTAGAATCCTAATTTTAAAAAATATTGAATGTCATTAGTACAATATCAATGCTATTAGTAAGCATGACAATGAAATTAGTTTGTTGAAATTTAAGTATACCAAACAATTATTACCATCATTTATCAATGATTGCGGCTAGAGGATGCCATGTTCCAATTGGTAGAGTGAAGAGGTTGTCCATTTTCATCTATCAACTGCTTGCGATATATTGCTCCTGATAAGAGCTTCCGATGTTTTTGAAAATAATATGGATTAATATTTTCTGCATCTGAACTAGATTTTGAATCTTGACCCTACAAATAATTTGCATACATTTTTATTCAAATTGACATGGATTAAAAAAAACGAGTTCAATTAGATAATCAAAATATAAATACAATTTGAACTTAAGATGGAAAGGGAGAACTCCGCGAAGGACTTTGATCAACAATATGGAATGAGCTAGAATTTGAAGAATTGGTCATTTGATATTATTGAGATTTTCTCCATGTATTTGAGAAAAATGAGAAATAAATTTGTGTGTGAATATCTAAATTAATATCGAGAACCATATAACCACAATTTGAATTTCAATATAATTTTGAGACCATTTTTCAAAAACAAGGCGACTTTAAGTGGAAAATGTATACTATGAACTACTGTAATTCATGTGGATGTGTCTTAAAGGATAATTTGATATCAAAGTGTCATTTTATGTGAAAATAAAATTTCAGATAGCTTTTAAACCTCACTGGTGCACTAATCAAAATAAACTGCAATGGTTTGTTTAAATAATAAGAGCATCGGGGCATTTAAATAATACCTGCATTGGTTTCCAGCATTCCAAAAAATAAAAAAATAAATTATCATATTAGTGCTCTTTCACATAAAAATGCACCAACCTGTTTAAATAAAAAACAACACCAGTACACAATTGTTTCCGAATTTAGAAAATAAAAAGAAATTCAACTGTCTATGTGCTCTTTTAAATATACACTGCACCATTGTGTTAAAAAAAATAATCACACCATTTCAGGAATTCAAAAAAGAAAAAAAAATGAATCATGTCGATGCATTAAAAAAATATGGCTGCCCAGAAATGTCGCTGCGCTTTTTATATAAATGCACTAGTGTGCTTGACTATTGAATGCATTGATGTGTGGATAAATTGAATTTAAAAAAATGTGATTTTTTTCTTCTTTTTTTAAATTCAAAAATGAACCGCAATTGATTTTTCAAAATCTAAATTCAAAAATTCCTTTAGATAGTAAAAATTTATTTACCATTTCATTTTTTAACTCAAAATTTCAAGGGAGTGATTTGTAAGAGAGATATACTAAAAGCATTGTGTAGCAACAACAAAACACTTTGGAGAAACAACACTATTCAGAAGATTAGAAGCTAAAAGATATGGTGGTTCACTCAAAAACCTGCATAGTAAGCTTTAAATTTTATTGTTTATTTTACTAATAAAATAATCTACAATTTCTGTTAAGGTTTAATTAAATGAGAGATCATTTGCAAGAGGAGATCAGATCAGAGATGCAAAACATTTTCATCCAACGAAAGATCAGAAGTTGAAAGGTATGGTGATTCATTCAAAACCCTAGATAGCAAGAATCTTAACTTTTACTGTTGGAATATTTTACAATTTTATTGGATTTATTCACAAGTCAAAAAAAATTTAAAAAACTTATATAATTTTTTTTTTTTTTTTTTTTTTTTTTTTTTTTTTTTTTTTTTTTTTTTATAGGATTTTTACTAGTAATTTTTTTTTACAATCTTTGCTCCTATTTTAAAAATTTGAATTAATATATATATAATTAATAATAATAATAATACTTACCTTTTCCAACCCTTACTTCTTCCGTGCAAAAATTCACATTAGGGTTTAAATTTCTTTACCACTTCATAATTAGGGTTTTTCAATTTAGGCATTTTAGATTTTATGGGTTTGTGTACTTACTATATAGGGTGTTTGACATATAAAGTAGGGGAATGACTTATTAAATTAGATCCAAACCTTGTTGGTCCTCTCCGTTTTTTTTTAAATGGCTATATGTTGCGTGGTGTGCCATTTGTAACATAATGCACTAGTGCTACCTTAGTAATATAATGCAACAGTAAATTACAATACTTTCAACTCTATCTAGTTTGTTCGTCATTTCTCCCGGTGTAATATAACGCACCGAAACACATGTTCCTAATAGCACCATTAAATCATTATGGTGCATTGAGCCTTACAAACTGCAATGTCAACCCTCTCTAATTTTTATGAAATGGATATATGTTTTGCTGTGTGTCCTATGTAACATAATGCACCAAGGCTACCCGAGTACTTCAATGTGCCGTTATATTATAACACTTTCGATTTTGTCTAGTCTATTCAACATTTCTCTCAGTGTAATATAATGCATCAACTTGCCTGTTCCTAATAGCGCTGTTAAATCATTGTGACACATTTAGCCTTACAAATCACACCGTCCTAATTTAAAATTATTTTTAAAAGAGAGTTTTCCATGACTCTATTGAACAACTAAAAGCTCAGTGTGTTTAATCTTACAAATGCACTAGTGTGTTTATTCAGATAAATGCACCGGTTACCAGAGCTTTTTTTGGCTGAAAATTATTTGATTTATTTGTAAAATAAATCTAATGGCTTCTATATTAAATGGTACAAGTTGTATGTTGATAAAAAATGTCTCAGAACATCTCAAGAACAAAAATATTGATCAACACGATGACAACACATCAAAAAAATCAGAGAAGGAAAGTTCTTTGTAAATTTTTTACAAAATTAATATGTTTGAATGATATGTAAGTTTAACTAATATGTATTAGTTGGTGTGTGTCATGCAGAGCCACAAAATGAACAAGGTCAATAATATTATTTATAATCTAAGTGCAGAAGAGTGTAAAAGTATGATAGAAAAATTGCAGAATGATGAATCATGTGAATGAAAAAATATTATTCCAAAAGAGTTTTTTTTTTAGTTTTCATTAATAATATACTTAAGAATATTAGACAACATGTTTCAAATAGTCTATTAATTCATATATGTTTAATGTTCTATAGGGAGCAACAATGAAGGAAAATATCAATGTCATTCTAAGAAAAGAAAAATCATGAAACATGTAAATGATGATGAATTGTTCCTTACCTCATCTCGAGTGGTGTTGGAGGTTAATGAAAGGGAGGGGTGGTGGTGGAATTACAAAACTATGAGGGATCTAGTGGAACAAACATATAGACGTACTTTCTACTTACAATACAAAAATCAATGCAATGGTTTTAAGAATTATATCTAAACTACAGGATGTGTTTCCAGAGAAATGCTCAATGAGACATGTCATACTTGTAATAGAAAAAACATACAGCAACAAAAAAGAATCATTCAAAAGGTAATATTCCTAATTGTATAAAATGGTTTTCTAGAATTATATGTATATATTACTACAAACCATCAACTTATTAATATCGATTTTGTTATGTTTAGTTTTCAAATATCATTATAAAAATAGTTTATTACTTTTTTTAAGGAAGATTATGAAAATCCCAATTGATCAACGCACTAATATAGGAAACATGCTAGTAGGAATGTCCAAAAAAGTGTATATGGAGATGGTCAAAGAAATGGACATAATTGCATGAAAAGAGGAGTCAACTCAACAAAAACGTGCTTCAAATGTATGTAATCATGATTGAATTTGTACATATAAAAAAATTAGTTTAGCATTAAATATTATTTTTCAAGTATTTTCTTGCAAAAAAGAAAACAAGATGGAACTCATTTAGCACATAAAACAGGACGACAAGGAAGAAAAGCGTTGATTTCAAAGTTTGTGAGTAATTGTTAATATTTACTTATAACAACTCAAGGTTTCATTTTTGTATATTTTAAATTGTTTTACAACAACAATCCTTGAATGTCTTCAAATAGGTGTTAACATACAAAGAAGAGTCATCAAAAGAATTGATTGACATTGGGTTAAATAATGATTGTGAGTATATGTTGGCATATCAAAAAATTAATTGTGAACTTTGTAAGTATCTATGTTATTTTACTTCTCTGAGTTTATAATTAATAGAACAAAAAAATGCTTTATCTTAAATATATGATTTATTATGGGGTATAAAACTTGCAGGAAACAAAGTATGGAACTATGCCAACAGAAGAGTTGTTGAAAGAAGGCATGATATTTGGTTTTGAAAGAATGTGTGTAATTTGTGAGTCACTTCTTACTATGGTACATTATTTTTCAATTTACATTGATGTATATTATTTATTTCATTTTTCATTATTCTCACCAATGTAGATACACTCATTACACTTTATTTTTTTGTTTACAGATGGAACAAGATCAAGAATATGAAAACAATCGATGCAATCAAAAAAATATTCCTCCAAATAACCTAAATCATGTAAGTAGCTAGAGAACTGACAATAGTTCCAACGAAGAATGAAGATCTATTTAGATACCAATGCAACCTGTTGTATTTTTTGAAATAATTTTCTATGAAAATCAAACATGTCGTTTAATATAATCATGGAAATAATGTTCCAATTGAAAGACAAGGGTTACCAATAACAATCCCATTTTGTATGAAAAAGATCCTCTTATTGATATTCAATGTTGATGTGAAATGTTACACCACTAATTAAATATATGGATGATTAAATATCATAATGAAGAGATTTGAAATCCGATAATATAACAAACTCATCCAAACATCATATACAAATGCACTAATTAAATATTAATTTATATGAATATTGTTATAAGATATATGTCGATTTCTCAATGAACAATGAATTTTAAAATTTACAATAATTTCACATTCGTAGGTCAATTTCTCCAAAAAATAGAAAATCTTATACAAAGACACTGGTGCATTCATAACATAACAACGCACTAGTGCTATACTTTAAATAAAGCACCATGACATCATATTTTAGCATAAATGGTCCTTTTTTCAGAAAACCATAGCACAAGGAATTTCAAGTATTCAAGCACTGGTGATGTTTTTAATTAATGTCTTGATGCATTGTAACTATTAACGCACCATTGCTTTCATAGAACTAACACCCCCCAATTCTACAAAATATTATTTCCATTCTCGATGCACTATTAATATTAACAACCTTAGACCCTCTATATAACAACACACCAATGTGTTTATGTAAACAAGACGTGTTGGTGTTGCATGTTTAAGAGAAAGCACCAGAACTGCAATTATTTCATGCATGCCTTAGAATCATTCCTTCATCAAATAACAACTGGAGATTTTTTTCTATAAGCATTGGCACGATATACATTTCAAGGTTTGGTGCTCTTTGAGTTGAACACACTGCGGATTTTTGTGTTGTAAGCACCCGCGTGGTATACATTTCAGGTTTCGGTGCTCTTTCAAATAAACTCCTCAGTGCTTTTAATTATGTATGAAGTCTAGTGCATCTATATAAGTAGCGCATAAAGGCTGTTTGTTCAATAAATCGCACTGGAAAAACAAAAAAAACAAAAAAAAAATCTCTTAAAACCTTCGTTTGTCCATATTTTTTCAGTTGTGATGATATTTCATTATAAGCTTCACTAAAACATTTCTTCCCACAAATGAATGCTTTAGCGGATGTTTTTTTAACAATTTTTTCCAATTTTATAACACTAAAAACCTTCGTTATAACCTCCACTAGAAGGGCTTTTCTTTTTAGAGTTGTCATTGTTATTAGACCCTTCTTAGGATTTTGTATCATGTAAAAAGAATTATTTTTTAGTCAAAATGGTAATTTTTCACCTCCACACCAAGTTGTCCTTGTCACCAAGAAGTTGGCCTACATGAGGGCAATTCGACCCAGCAGGAAGGCTAAATAAGGAGAGGAAATTTAACCTATTTGTCACATTCACTCAACAAGTTTGATCTTCAAGCAAAAGAAGCAGGAAAATAGTGAGAAGTAGCTGGAAGAGGATGAATTTGTTGGGAATACCTAAATCAAATTTTTTGGGTTATCTGTCTCTCACACGTGTGAAGTTTATGGGTAATTATTGGGGCTGAAAAACTAAGTTTATTGTAGGTTCGAAATTTTGTTGTTGTGGTCGAAGTTCAATTGCTGTGGGGCTGAAATTTTGACCGAAGTTGTTTCCAGGGAGTTGTCACTTGGATTATTTTATGAAGATCAACTATTGCAGGGAAGGGTTGACTTAGTGGTTGGAGGAGGTCTTTGTCTAGGTCTAAGAAGTTTGGAAAGTGTCTCAACTTGAATTGAATCTACTGAAGGAATATTTATTAACTAGGTTTTTCCCTTATAGGGTTTTTCCCTGGTTGCGTGCTTACATCTTGTGTCTCTTGTTCATGTGATCTTCATACACATATAATTTGGTAATTACTTGATGAAAGATAAACTAATTAAGAATTAAAAGAGGCCAACTTAATGCACAAGTAATTATCAAGAAAGAGAAATCAAACCCTAAATCCTACTAGCATCGATTTCTCAACATGGTATCAGAGCTAAGATTGAAGAAGGTTGGAGATCAATTTGTTGGCTTGGAAGAAAAGGTTACTCCCTCTATGGAAAGTTACTTGAAGATGGGATTTAATATCATAAGAATTGATGGAATCTAGATTGGAAGGATCATCTACAACCTATCTAGGAAAGTCAAAAGCGAAGGATTCTTGGTTGCACTTACATGTACTCTTGATGATGACAATTCATGGATCATTGATAGGGTACCATCAAAAGATATGACAAGGGAAAGCGGAAAAATTCATACTCAATCAAAGGAACCATAATCTCATGTAGTATAGCAAGGAGACAACAACAATTATGCAATAAAGGGCCTTGGATCTACATCATTGAAGTTGGAAAATGGAGCAAAGATACACCTCAACAATATACTCTATGTTCTAGGTTTGAAAAATAATTTACTTTCAATTTCTTGATTAGAAGATAAAGGAGATAGAGTTTCCTTTGTGTAGGTTAAAGTCATGGTTTAGGGGAAAGATTCAAGCATAAAAAATGCAAACGTTATTGGAGTATGTGAAGGAAGGCTATATAGAGTTATAACACCATCTCCTCAAGCCCTAATTCACATGGAAATCAATCCTATCAAACTATGCCATATAAGATATGGGCATATACATTATAAGATCATTCCATCTCTTAATAAAAATGGTAAATGGCATGCCCAACATTAAGGAAGCTTGTGAAGGATTATGTAAGGGATGTGCTTTGGGAAAGAATACAAGGAATCCTTGTACAAGTAGTGATACAAGGTATAAGGAAATATTAGACATCATTTATTATGATGTGTGTGGGTCCATGTCTAACAAATCTCTTGGAGGCCATATTTATTATGTCACCTTCATTGATGATGACTCTAGAAAGACATGGCTTTAGCTTCTCAAGGCAAAGGACGAAGTATTTGGAAAGTTTAAGGAGTTTATATCTAAAGTGGAGACCTTAACCGAAATAAAAATAAAGACTTTGATATCTGACAATGGTGGGGAATACACTTTAAAAGAGCTAATTTCATATGGTAAAGAAGCATATATTAAGAGGGAGCTCATTTTTCCCTACAATCCCGAACAAAATGGAGTTGCAAAAAGGAAAAATAGAACAATTGAAGAACGTATATGAACTATGGTATTTGATCGATATCTACCGAATTTTCGTTGGGGTGAAGTAGCAATTACATTAGTATATATAAAAAATAGAAGTATTCATAGAATCCTTGATAATATGACACCTGAAGAAGCATTTATAGGGAAGAAGCCATGTGTTGACCATCTATGAATCTTTGGGATCATACATCCATGTTCCAAAGGACAAGTGAAATAAATTAGATTCTGCTAGCATTAAAGAGATCTTTATTAGCTATAGTATTTCTTAAAAAGAATATAGAATCCACATCAAAAAAGAAAGACAAATTTAAGTGAGCAAGGATGTTATATTCGAAGAGAATCATTCCTACAAAAGATCCATGGATATTCCAATCAATTCTGATGACGAATATATACCACTATTTGAAGATGAAGAGCATCATGATAAGACAAATAAAAACAAATAAGAATAAGAAGAAGGACCAAGTGAGCCTATTCAACCTGTGATCATACCCAAAATAAGGAATAGGCCAAATTAGTGAAAATATACTCTTGAAGATACCAAAGGAAATGGAGCTACTAAGGGAAATTTTAGAGAAAGCAAAAGACCAAAAATAAATTCAGGATATGCATCATATATGATAAAATTGATAGAAGTTGAAACAAATAAATGTGAATAATTTTCTCATCAAGAAGAATGGAAGAAGGTGATGCAAGAAGAATATCAATCCATCATGAAGAATGGAGTCTGGAAAATCATTCCTAGGCCAAGTGACAAATCTGTGGTCACCTAAAAATGGATTTACAAAATCAAACATGTAGTTGATGGAAGTATAGACAAATACAAAGCTAGATTTGTTGCAAGGGGTTTCTCTCAAAAATAAGGTATAGAATATGAAGAAACCTTTGCACCTACTGCAATATATACTATTATAGGATATTTGGATTCACTAGATACAACAATGGGATATAATATCCATCAAATGGACGTCAAAACAACATTTCAGAATGGAACCATCAATGAAGAAGTATAAATTGAAAAAATAGAAGGATTTTAAATAAATATTAAGGACACACATGTTTGCAAACTGAATAAATCCCTATATGGTTTGGAGCAAGCTCCTAGGGCATGGTATGCAAGGATGGATGCATATCTCTTAAGAATTGGGTTAATCAAAGTTCTGCAGATCCAAACCTCTACATCAAGGTGGTGAACAACAAACAAATCATTTTACTACTATACATTGATGATTTGTTTATTATAGGCATGGAGAGCAAAATACAAGAATGCAATAAAATGCTAGCAGTTGAATTTGAAATGAAAGATTTTGGACTTAAGCATTATTACTTGGGTTTGGTATTCTAGCAGAAACTTGGAGAGATATGTTTGGGTCAATTTGAATGCATAATTGAGACTGCAGAGATTTAGTATGATGGATTCCAAGCTTATGATTACTCCCATGATCACTAATATCAAGAAGTTGAGAAGCTTTGACTCTAGTCTCGTCAATCCTACTAGTTATTGTAAGTTGGTGGGTTCTTTGATGTACCTGGTAAATACGAGACTTGATATATGTTTTGTCATAAATGTTCTTATTAAATTTCAGTTGGATCCTAGTCATGACCATTGGATAGCTGCCAAGCATATTTTTAGATATCTACGTGGCATTACACATCATCTCCTAAAATATTACAGAAAGGAAATTAAGTTAACATGTTTTACAGATTCTGATTGGGGTGGCAGTGAGACTGATGGAAGAAGCATTCATGGTGAATGTTTAAGTTTGAGATTTATGATGATTTCATGGATTAGTAGAAAAAATATCCTATTGCGTTAAGTAGTGTTGAATCAAAATGTATTCTTGCATGTGAAGTAGGAAAGGAAGTTGTTTAGTTGAGAAAAAAATTATCAGATTTGTTTGGAAAGCCTATGGATCTTACAGTGATAAATTGTGATAATAAAATTAGTATCAAGATGCCTGAAGACCCCACTTTCCATGTAAGGACGAAGCATATCAACAACAAGTACCACTACATTAAGAGCTTGGTACAAGATGAGGTTGTGAAGCTACAATATATTCCAACAGATGAACAGGTAGTTGAATTGTTGACCAATCTCTTTCGAATAAGAAGTTTGAGTATTTTAGAAGCATTCTTGGGCTAGTTGATATAATATATTTAATTGATAAGGATATATGAATCATCTAATGGTGGATTTGGGAAGACATATAACCGGCCTATGTGTTGATGTCTAAATCTCGAAGAGGGAGGGTTGCATTAGTCTTGGTTAGAAAGTAAGCCTGATGGTACCTAGGCTGGTTGAAAGTTTTAGTCCATCTTGGTCCCACCCGGATAGACTATCTTGGTAAGGAATCTAATCTATAGCACTGAGTTAAAAGGGAGTGTTGAAGAATATAATTATGAATACCTCCCTAGTTAAGAGGGAGTGTTGAAGAATGTAACTAGATTAAGTCTTCATAATTGTACTTGTTAAAAAGAAAATTTATTATTAAATAAAATGATTTATTAAAGCAATGGTTTCATGCTTGGGTCAATGTTTTCTAGGTCAAATCCTCTATTGAAGGCTTCTAGGTTTTTGCTTGAGTCATTAGAGTCATTGTCATTGTTATTAGACCCTTCTTGGGATTTTGTATCATGTAAAAAGAATTATTTTCGAGTCAAAAAGGTAATTTTTCACCCCCACACAAAGTCAGCCCTATCCCCAAGAAGTAGGCCTACATGAGGGCAACTCGACCCAGCAGAAAGGCTATATAAGGAGAGGCAATTTGACCTATTTTTCACATTCACTCAACGAGTTCATTCTTCAAGCAAGAGAAGAAGAAAAAAAGTGTGAAGTAGTTGGAAGAGTACAAAGTTACTGGGAAGACCTAAATCGAAGTGGTTGGGCTATCTATCTCTCACATGTGCAACGTTTCTTTGTAGTTGTTGGGGCCAAAAATCTGAGTTTACTGCAGATCCAAAATTTTGTTGTTGGGGTCAAAGTTTGTTGTTGGGGGGCTGAAATTCTAAAATGAAGTTGTTGTTGGGGAGATGTCACTTGGAGTATTTTGTGAAGATTATATGTTGTAGGGAAGGAATGAATTGGTCATTGGAGGAGGTATTTATCTAGGTATAAGAATTTTTGAAGGTGTCTCATCTTGAATTGAATCTACTGAAGAAGAGTTCTTGACTGGGTTTTCCCCTTATAAGGGTGTTTCCCTGGTTGTGCGCTTACATCTTGTGTCTCTTGTTCTTGTGATCTTCATACACATATAATTTGGTAATTTCTCGATGAAAGATGAACTAATTAGGAAGTAAAAGAGGCCAACATAATTCACAAGTAATTATCAAGAAAGAGGAATCAATCCATAAATTCTACTAGCATTGATTTCTCGACAGTATCAACAATCTAGTAAGTATAGAAATGGTGCAAAAACTTACTTGCAATCCAAAATCAAATCCTTGTAAGATTCACTAGTTGAAAAAGGATAATAGTGTGCTTGTGGATCATTATTGTTTGGTTTCTTTAAATATTGGTCCTTATGAAGACAAAGTGGTATGTGATGTGCCAATGGATTCTTGCCATTTGCAATTGGGAAGGCCCTAACAATATGACTAGAAAGTAACCCATCATGGAACACCTATGAAGTACATCATGATGGGAAGAAACATATTTTCAAACCATGGAAAGAGGAAGGGGAATGTGAAATATCAATTTTGTTTCTTCTAACAAAGGGTTATAAGAAGTTTAGTGAAAAACTAAAGGAGAAGTCTATTGTCTTTGATGCCCAAGAGAAGAAAGGGAACCTAAAGGGTGAAAACACAAGAGTGTAGAAATTATTGGCATAGTATTAGGATGTAACTCCAACATAATTCCCAATGATTTTACCTCCCTCGTGAAGTATTGCACACCATATTGACTTAGTGTTAGGACCAAAACTTACTAATCAAGCTCCCTGTAGGTTAGCTCCACAATAAAATGAGGAAATGAGAAATCATATCCCTAAATTGTTATTGAAAGGATTCATAAGGAAGGACATGAGTTTTTGTGCCCAACCAGTTCTACCTTCACCTAAAGAAGGAGGAAAATGTAGGATGCATGTAGATTCTAGAGCTATCAACAATATCCTAATGAAGTAATGATATACATTACCTACAATGGACAACATATTGGATTGTTTGGTCAATGCAACCATCTGCTCTTTCCAATTCAAGAAGTTGATGAATAAGACAAGATTGAAATCTAGGGATGATTTGTATGAATGTCCAATGATGCCCTTTGGATTATCTAATAGTTAAATTTACTTAATCCCAAGAATCAGGAAATTATTTCCTAGTAATTTCCTTGCATCTAATTAAAGTAAATTGCAGATTATTAAATAAAATGCACTGCTAAGATTTTAATTGATAAATAAAAATAAAATATATGGAAGAAAATATACACCAATTTCACACATACGCACACATAATTTTTTTCCCTTCAATATTTATTGTTCATTAATTAAATTCTGAGCATACAAAGGCTCCCTTACCCACAATAAAAAAAATACATTCTACAACGATTATAAAAAAAAGTTTGGCACTTGTACAAGTCGTATGACCCTCAAAATCTTCCTGGATCAACTCTCTTACCTTGTTGGTTTGCTACAATAACCATATTATTACGCACATGTGGTTATAAGGCCCCCTCATATGAACAATGCACATTGTCTCTGCTCTTATCCACACTTGTGCAACCTACATGTGTTGCGAGTGGAACATGTGAGGTCACGTGATACCTTTTGCACACTCATGGAATCTGCATGTACAACTCAACCTTGCTATTTCTGCTATACAGTTTTTCTAGTGCAGAAAATCTATAGTAGGGCCTTTTTTGGGAATGATCCTTGCTGCAGAAATCACCCTTGTATATTTCCTCCTTGACCCTTCATAATTGGATGAAAATCCTTCTTCACCTGATCATCGATATCCTCACTATTTCATTGTGTCTTGTGCTCACTATTGTATTATTCTGATTCACCTATCCTTTGCTTTTATAAGCTTGAGTTGTTGATTGAATTCATAACCCTAACCTCCAAAGTGATTGATGATTGAGATCAGACCTCACCTCATTTGAGATCAATGGCTAGGATTCATCTAATTCACTAATGCAAATAACCTTTGCATTTCTTTAGATTGAGGTCACTTTTCTTAAAAAAATCACTTTACTTTAATAAATCCTTTAATTAAAGTAAATTTTATAAGGTTGAATATCTTGGATGACTTCCACACGTTTAATCACTTGGACCAATGTGGAAGTACCTATCTGATGCTAGAAACATTAACAATCCCTTTTAATGGGGAAGGTACTTTTCATAGAGCCACCTAGAACTGGATTTCCCTTTGGTGTTGGAACAATGTCCCATGCATCATCCTTCAACATGGAATTCCTCCAAACCTCCTAGTTTTCTACCTCATCAATGATCTTACTCATCATGCCAAGTAATTTGAAAACTTCTTGAGAGGCATGCTTTCCATAAATGTGCTCCTAGGATCCTTCAACGTCTATCTAAAACACCAAGATCTCTTGATAGAATTGGAATGGGTTACTAACTCCTCCTCCTCACCTAAAGGTTGATTTCTTGAATGGAAGTCTTTGAATGTTGTTTTCCCTTCATATCTTATTGCTCCTCATCCTTCGTCACTACTAGTGGCTCATGAGACTTCCTAGATGCAAAGTTCTACTCAAAATTCACATCTATGCTCATAATAATTATCCTTTACATTGGAATGAAGTTCCTATAATCCTTTGAAGTCTTGTTTGTTGGCATTATGGCTCAGGTTTGGAGCTATGGCACAGGTGTTGTCCTTGATGGCAACCTTCTTTGGTATCAGATCTCAGTTCAGGCACTCCAAAAGTAGAAAAATACATATACACAGGTTCATCCAGATGAAGACGCGTATACACGTGGGTTATACATTACAAAAGCGCGTATATGTTGGGGATCATTCTTTTGGTCCATGGAAGTTATATCTTGGAACTTGAACCTATGTTTTGGACCATGGTGTCTCGTCAGATGTGTTGATCCCTAGTTTTGGGTTCATGGTATTGAAATGTTATGGTTTTGGACCATGGTATTGGCGAAGGCCTAAGACTATAAAAGAGGAAGGAGATCTTGTGACAAATTACCATCTATATTATAATTGAAGATCTGAAAAGTGCTAGAGCTGGTATATTAGGTGGTGATGCAGATCTGGATCTGAAGGAAGGAGGAACTTTAGCGCAAAAGGAAGGATAAGTTCTATTCATGGGTCATAATCTTTAAGCTTGAATGATAGTATCTTTGTATGATTTTGATCTGCTAGATGTGACGCTTGCTTGATCTATCTGGTAATCTGGGTTAATTAATGATTGAATAGTTGAAAGAGTGAATTATCCTTCGTAAGATTTGTACGCAGGTTCAGTAAGGCGAAGACGCATATACACGTAGTTTCAGTGAAGTAAAGGGTGTATACGCAGGTTGTTCCATACGCAGAAGCGTATGCACGCTAGTTTCAGGCTGTTGAAATAGCGTATATAATCTAAGTTGTAATCTAGCTGCTTCTGACTATTGCTGTTGTGTTCTGGGTTCTGCTGTCTGGTGTATGGTTTCTGGTACTGTGTTTTGGGTACAACTGTAAGGAGAATATCTACTTGATTCAGATCTAATTTGTG